>CAIGRP010039004.1:15287-44741 GCA_903798385.1 Fraxinus cuspidata
TCCAATAATTAGTTTATTGATTTAATTAAAAGAAAGTGTCCACCCACTGTTGTAATCTCGACTTTGGAGAATACAATAGAAGATTTGGAGGTTTTGGAAGTTTGTAATTTAGAATTAATTTAAGAATCAATCATCGAATTTAGGTAAATTCCAATATTTTATTCTTGAGATAACATATACTCATCTAATGATCTTGTTCTTAAATTAAAGAATTTTTTTAATTTCCGGGTAATTTTGCTTCCGCATTCCAACAGTTATCACCACAAGTATCATCTATTTTTATTAAATGGGTAAAAAACATTTGAGATAATTGATGTTTCCAAAAATTTTGTTTGTCTCTAAAGTTTTTCTGTACCATTTTCAACACTCCGGTTTAGCTAAAATCCCAATTTAGACACTATAGACATTATTTACTAGAAAATTTTGAATGATGCCATTCATACGCAACTTTAATTATAAAAAATAAATTATAATGTTTGTTTGGGTCTACTTTCCGAGTGAATAGTAACTTTTCTATTATCTATCCAATAACTTTAGTTTAGATCCTCACCAAAAAAACGTTAGCCGCGTAATCAATTTTCGATGGAACTGTTATTGAGTGATAAAATTGAGATTTTAAAGAAACTTAATTAATTAAATTGGTCAAGAAAAAACTTTAGTGACTAGAATGATTTTTTTTTTTGTTGAAACTGATTTTTTTTAGTTGTGTTGCATATAATTTATTTGTCACTTAATAGGAATGTCATCTCTAGTCTTATCCTTATGCTAGTCAATTTGTTATGTTCTAGCACATTCGGATCTATATGGATATCCTTCTAGTTGAGAGACCAAAGTGAAAATAAATATTTAATTTGTACTTTTATTTAATTGGGCCAAATAGTTAAGTATTAAACGTATTAGAATTACCTATCAATATTATGTTCATTTTTCAGCCAACAAATTGCGAATTTTGGACTCGATGAAACATTATTTTGGATAAGTTAAACTCAAGTTAGAGCCAAATAAGAAAAATACTTAGTTAATAATATTAGCTTTTGATTTAGACTAAATAACTATAGCAATATTGGACTCATTTAATAGCTTATAATTTATCATATGTATTAAGCTCGAGAAAAAGACATTTTGGATAAATCTGAAATAAGATAGAACCAATAAAAGAATTAAGATGTAAATTAAATAGTAAATAATTAAAATACTTTCCATTCCATCATCTTTATTTGTTTTCTCCATTACAGTTTTAAAGAAAAATCAATTAGATATACATGTAATTAATGATATGAATTATATCGCCTTTATCCTAAGCCAATTAAACTTATCACTGCATAATGTTTCAATTTGGCTAGGACGTCTCGGAAGTTTAGAAAGTTAATATGTTATATTTATATTAAACTAATTAGGCTTATCACCACACAGTTATTCAATTGAATTAGGATTTAAGTTTGTTATTTAATTAGAATTTAAGTATTAATCAATTTAGGAAAATCATTCATATTTCGACACATCATGCAACTATTTTATGTATATGATATTTAATATAATTGAACTAATTAATTAGTCATTATCTACATAATCTTGGATAATAACTAATTGCTTATGATATAATTCTAATACTAATTAAACTATTCTAAGTTTAACTATTAGTGATTTTTCCATATCTTTTCAAATATGTTGTTATGTATGAATTTACTTCAATTTAGTGCTCCTTCGGGTAGAATTATCATTTTTCGTTATGTGATAATTCTCCTTTTATGTTGGTAAGAGAATTTATACATAATTTCATGTTTGATTTGAATGTGGAATAGTAAGCATCACATTGAGTATAATTTGTTATACTCACTCTCTTTATTTACAAATTTCAGGTAAAAATTAACATGTTGGACGGCGGTGGATGGATGGATGAATGTACCATTGGACCAACAGATTCTCATCATGAAGTACCTTATTTATTGAATTTTATTAATTTCGAAGTAACATTATAATTTTTAATTACTCCTAGTTTTAGTGCATGTTGAACTAGCTTTTATTAATGTGTTTTTGTGAAAGATATAATCTCAATACATTTCGCATATTTCAATAAATCAAAATATCTTTTATTCAATGTTTTCATTTTTATTTAGTATGCCCGTTATAATGAAATTAGTTGTTTTAAGAGCTTTAAAAAATTCACGTTTGGTATTGCGTCGAGTTGCTAAAATTTGGGACGTTACAGTTCGGTATTAAAGCTATTGATATAAAAAAAATATTTTAGTCTTTTATTGAAAATTCAGTGCTTGATTTTTTTGGTTTGCGTATTCGTAATATTGAAGGGTTTTTGTTAAAAAGATCTAAATTGTCTAAGAATAGATTGAGATTTAAATAGTCCACTTGTGACCCCCTCCTTAACTGGAAACCTTTTTAGTTGCATGTTATTCAAATCAAAAAGATGAAAACAATGCTTCAAACCTAATCCAAATGTAAGAAAAATCCATTTTTTGGAACTTTTATATCAAAAAAATTCTAATTTTACAAAATTACTAAAGTTATGAGATCCGTGGCATCCAGTGCTCATCAATCTACTATTGTCCAGTATTTTCAAGGTATGAAACATTGAAAAATATTTTTATTTATTGATATTATACTTAATATTTTCATTCATTCTAATTAATTGCATAATCTCACGAGTATTTCCTTACATATCATTTTATTGGTTCAAAAGTATGTTAATTAAGTATATTAGTGCTTTGCGTAGGATTGTATGAATAGTTATACGATTCTTGTATGACTAAAACTTAAATGCATAATACTTTGGACTTAGCGTAAAATGACTAAACATGGGGAGCCCTCTAGGAAGGGTGTAGTATAGTTGAATAGTTCTTAAGATAAATTATTTTATTTAAAAGAAATGGCACGACAACAACAAGATCAAGCTACTATGTTCAAAGATTTACTAAGGGAGTAAGACTTGGGCGACGGGCTCAAGCGGCACCTCATAATAAAACAGGAAGTGCCAACACTATGACTCGATTGTTAAACAATTTTGTCATTTTAAACCTCCATCCTTTGATGGTAAAGGAGATCCTTTCGTAGTAGAGGAGTGGTCGAGAAGATTTGAAGGGATCTTCGAGCACGTGAACTCCAACGATGCTCAAAAGGTTCTTGTGCAATGTTCATGTGATTGACGATATTGGACATTTGGTGGGAGTCTGAAACACATACTAGAACTGTAGAACAACAACGTAATCTCACTTGGAACCCGTTCAAGAAATCATTGATGGGTAAATATTTTCCCTAGCCATTGAAGGATCAAAGGGAGGTAGAATTTCTTCAGCTCATGCAAGGCAATTCGCCACTTGGAGAATATGAAAGAAAGTTCGAATGATTTTCTAGATATGCGTCGCATATGGTTAACACTGAGCTAACGAAGGCTAAGAGGTTTGAAATGGGATTAAGATTAGGGATTAAGGGAATCATGGCAGTCTTCAATAAAGAGAAATTTGAAGGGTCACAACAAAAAAAGAGGAAAAAACCTCTATAAGAAAGGAAAGGTTTGGTTAGGCTCAAACAAAACTTTTCCTCCATGCCCCAAGTGTAACAAGTGACACTTGGGTGAGTGTCTTTAGGGAAAATGGGTGTGCTACATTTGTGGTAAGATTGGTCATTTCCTCAGAGAATGTCAGAGAAGAAGTGAGATAGTGATCAGGTTAAGAACGGAAAGGCCAAAGTGTTTGCTTTACAGGAGAAGAGGAAGATCAAAACACAGATGTAATAATAGGTATGTTACTAGTATCTGATATACTTGTTATTTTCCTTATGGATTCTGAATCCACGCGTTCATTTATTTCTACAATTTTTGTGGAATAGATTGAGAACAAATGAGTAAAAATGAATAACATCTTAATTGTCAGTACACCTGCAAGAAAAGTCATTAATACTAATAAATGATAAAAGACGTTAAGCTAGATATCTTAGGAAAAGTCCTAAAGGTAGATTTGTACCTCTTGAGAATAATTATTGATTAATTTTGTGTAGGATTGGATGGGTAGAAATTATGCAACTATCTTATGCCATGAGAAAAAGGTTCTATTTCAAACACCTGAGGACGAAGAATTTCGATTCTTTGGAACAAGAATTGGGACTCTGTTAACTCCATTTTGTGTAACAGTTACGTGGATAACAAATGCCAAGCCCACTCGCTTCCACATAAGCAAATTTCAACACATTTTGACCGAAGATTCGGTCGGAAAAGGATATCGTTTTTGGACGTGGGAAATACTTTATGACACAAGACAAACATGTTCAAGCACTGATAATATGATCAAATAGAATCGTATATAAACAAACAATCATAAACAACTCAGCCAAAGTAAAAAGAAAAAATAATAACAACAAAACTCAAGTAAATAAATATGGAATAAGCAAGAATGGAAACCAAGGGTGGTTTCAAGTGTAAAGAGTTGCATTACCCTTCAAATGGCATGACTTGTAATCTTTTTTAGTAGTAGAGATGAAGTAGAAGTCATTGGATGAAGAGGCACATTACTTCATCTCCTTATTCGAAGCTTCCCATCGTAGGTTGACATATCACACATACAAGGCCATGCATCATTTAATACACCCTGAAAAGGTAGTCACTCTAGGGCTTAGGTCTGATATCTATTTAGTAGGCTGACAATACTTGGCATTCTTCTGCTGCAACATGGGTCACATCAATCATTCGGATATATCTTTATGTATAGGATCTCTTGGGAGAAGTCAATATGTAATATGGTCATTTATGGTTAGGAGGCTTTCACTTTGGTAATGTGGGCTTCAACCACTTACAAAGTACTTTGGCTTTAGGGTTTCAGCCATTTACATAGCACTTTAGCTTCAGAAGTTTGAGTTTCTTTTGATATCGTTGCATTGGGAGTTCTCTTTTGAGTTCCCCAAGCAATCAGGGAATGTTCGACTTGAGGGCTTTAGTAATTACATAGAGCTTCAACTTTAGGGCTTCAGCCATTTGCACAGCGCTTCGGTTTCAGGGCTTCAGCCACTTACATTGTGTTTCTGATGAAGCGGTTGTTGTTTTACAGCAAGTGGCGCTTCGCTTTAGCCATGGAGCTTTTGCTTACACATGGCACTTTGGGTGAGGCATCGAATCATCATCTTTACCAATGCCTTCAGTTCGGTTTTTTATGATGCGGAGTGTGAGCCTTTTGTTTGGGCTTTTCTTGAGCCTTGGTTTTGAGGCGTGGGCTTCTTCTTAAGCCTCAATTTTGATGCGTAATGATAGTCCCCCAAATTTTTTTATGATTATTTATGTCATGCATGGACTTTATATTTTGAAAAGTAATATTCTGATATGGCATGTCCTTTGCTTGACTTGATGGTTCCGCCTACTATTACACTTTCATGGAAAGCCTTTAATTTTTGTAAAAGCCTTAATTTGAATGTTGAGTTGTTCTGAAAAGATTGAAATGACACTTTACTTTGGCTGAAATTTGATCCAGAGATGATGCTCTGAAATGTTGAAGTTATCCTAAAACTTGAAGTGTTTACTGAATGTAAGCTCTTTTTTTCAAGCTCTCTTCAGAAGCACTCACATTTCCCTACAAGTGGATGGATCATCCATGCAGCGGCTTTACCCATGGTGTTCACCTTCATCCATGGGAGGCATATGATGTCAACCTTGGAGAAGTTGGAGGTGATATCTTTTTGGGATCCACCTCTTCTCCGAGACGTTCATGCTTCCCAACATGGTGGATGGTTCATCAATGTAGAGGCTTCTCTCATTATGATCAACTTCATCCATAGGAGACATATGATGTCAACCTTGGAGAATTTGGAGGTGATCTCTTTTTGGGATCCACCTCTTTTTCAACGTGCTCATGCTTTCCAATATGGTGAATAGTTCATCCATACAGAGACTTCTCTCACTATGATCAACTTCATCCATGGGAGGCTTATGGGGGTGATCCCTTTTTGGGAACCACCTCTTCTCCGAGGCGCTCACACTTCCTACATGGTGGATGGTTCATCCATGCTAAGCCTTTTCCCATGATGATCAGCTTTATTTATGGGAGACTTATGATGTCAACCTTAGAGAATTTGGGGGTGATCCCTTTTGGGATCCCCCTCTTCTCCGAGGTGTTCATACTTCCCTACATGGTGGATGATTCATCCATGCAAAAGCTTATCTCATAGTGTTCAGCTTCATCCATGGAGACATGTGATGTCAACCGTGGAGAATATGGAGGTGGTCCATCTTGGGATACATCCCTTCTCCGAAACATGAGGCTTCTCTACGTGGTAGATGTCCCTAAGTGTTCAACTTCATCCATGGGAGGCATATGATGTCAACTTTGGAGAATATATGAGGGGATGATCTTATAGGTATTTGAGGCGAGCCTACATTGGGGGTGCTTCTCACCTCTCCTTTCGAAATGGATTACTTGCATAGGGTGGCTCTATGTCAAGGGTTTTCCCATGGTGGATGGTTCGGCCATGGGGGCTGAAGAATAGGAGAAGATGAGGCTTTGCACGGTGAACATGTGGAAGATCATAAGCAAAATATGAAAATTGCCTTTAAGTCCTCCAGTATTTCACTCTGGGTCCCTCAACTTTTTACCTTATACATTTTGATCTTCTTATTTTGACTTTTATTTCAATTATACCCTTGATACATTGCATTCGTAGTCCTTCAACTTTTGAAACATCTACACTTCAATCCCAAGCTCACATTTTTGTATGTTTTAGTC
Organism: Fraxinus cuspidata; assembly: GCA_903798385.1. NCBI lineage: Eukaryota > Viridiplantae > Streptophyta > Magnoliopsida > Lamiales > Oleaceae > Fraxinus > Fraxinus cuspidata. Next base: position 22,004 of record CAIGRP010039004.1, read on the forward strand.
TGTTTCTCTTCTTATGTGTTGTTCCCCTTTAATTTGAAAATTTTTGCCTCTTACTTGAAAAAGTCGCCCTTCTTCAGTGTTGCTTCTTTTATGGACTTTTCTTCAAAAGCCTCCCCTTTGTAAAAAAGGTCTTTCAATAGCCTATTCGTAAAAAACCTCCCTTTTAGGGGATCTTATTTAAGACCACTTCTTCAAATGTCTCCCCCTTGTCACGGAGTCTTCTTATTTATGGCCCTTTTTTCAGAGGCCTATCCCTTTTCAAGGAGTCTTTTTATTCATGGCCTCTTCGTCAGATGCGTACCCCTTCTTAGGGGGTCTTCTTATTAATGGACTCTTCTTCAGAGGTGTCCTCGTTTTTCAAGGGGTCTTTTTATTCATAACCACTTCTTATTGAGGCCTACCCCCTTTTCAGGGGAATCTTTTTATTGAAGGCTACTTCTTCAAATGCCTCCCCCTTTTCAGGGGTTCTTCTTATTCATGGCCTCTTCTTCCTATATCCTTACATTTGGGGCTGTTGCACAAGGGCTTTTTTTTCTAAATGATATTCCTCACGTTGGTAGCCATATAGCCACTTCTCGAGTGAGTTGGACAATAACTCTTATTTTTACCTTGTAAATGTTGGTAGTGAGGTCGTTGATGACCCACTGAGAAAGTTCTCTGGTGAACCCCTTCTTCAGAGGCCTCCCTAACCCTTCTAAGTGGGGCTTCTTCATTGCTTGAACTCATTTTTTTCGTACAACTCTTTACTTCAAAGAGGTTGGGGTCTTACAAATGTATTTCTATATCAATATATTCTACTTTCCAAGGAATATCAACAATCCAAGTACTGATGCAAACTTCAAATCTCTTTCTTGGGGCTTCCACATGTTCTTTCTTCAAGAACAATCATTTTTCAAGAGGAAAGCTAAATAATTATTCCGGTAAGCTTTTTACATGGGAATGTTTGTGGTTATAGTAGCGTTTCCCACAGACGACGCTAATCTGTTGACCCCGTTTTTTGTGATGTTTATGTGGGGACATGCAAGAAAATTTCAAAACATTTTGACTCGAAATCTGAGTAGAAAAAGAATGGCATTTATGGACGTGGGAGATGCTTTACGACGCAAGACAAAAATGTTCAAACATCGACAATATGATCAAAGATGATTGCATATAAACAAACAATTATAAATAGCTCAACAAAAGTAAAAACAAACTAAACTCAAGCAAATAAATATGGAGTAAGCATACGAGAAAATCGAGTGTGGATTTAAGTGTAAAGAGTTACATTACCCTTCAAATGGCATAAGGTTGTGATCTTGTCTATAGTAGTAGAGATGAAGTGGTAGTTGTTGGATGAAGAAGCACATGGCTTCATCTCCTTATTCGAAGCGTCTCATCGTAGGCCTCATATCACACATACTAGGCCATGCATCATTCATTGCATTCTGAAAAGGTAGCCACTCTAGGCCTAGGTTTGATATCTATGTAGTAGGCAACACAAGACTTGATATTCTTCTACTACAACATGGGTCACATCAATCTTTCTCATAAGATCTGTATGTAGAAGGGCTTCAGCCACTTACATAGTGGGTTTTAGGACTTCCGCAAATTATATACTTCAGGCTTTAGCCATCTATATAATGCTTCAGCTTCATAGCTTCAGCCATTTACCACAATACGGCTTCAGGGTTTCAACCACTTATATAATTCTTTGGCTTCAGTGCTTCAGCCACTTATGTAGTGCTTTAAATGAAATGGTGGATCACATCTCTATTGTGTTTTGCAGCATGTGGCACCTGGCTTCGGCCATGGAGCCTCTGTTTATACATGGCGCTTTGGGTGAGGCATCGATTCATCATCTTTACCTATGACTTCGTTTTGTTTTTTTATGATGCGGAGTGTGGGCCTTTTGTTTGGGCTTTTTCTTGAGGATCAATTTGAGGCGTGGGCTTCTTCTTGACCCTCGGTTTTGAGATGTAATAGACTTTGCCCCAATAAGTGTCTGCAATAAAAGTGAAAAAGATGTTGAGAAAGGATACGTGTCAAGGATTTTTCTTGAATATTACTAGTAAGCCCCAATCTGAACGAAATGTGGAAGATGTACGGGTGGTTAAGGAGTTTGTGGATGTTTATCTTGAGGATTTACCGGGTGATTAAGACAAGTAGAGTTCACAATTGACTTGACCCCTGGAGCAGCACCAATCTCTAAATCCCCTTACAGGATGACATAGAAAGAATTGGAGGAACTATTGGATAAGAGTTTCATCTGACCTGGTGTATCCCCTTGGCTTCGCTAGAGTTGTTTGTAAAAAAAAAAAAAAAAGACGAGTCAATGAGGATGTGCATTGATTATAGGGATATCAACTGTTAGACTATAAGAATAAATACCAACTCCCAAGGTAGAGGATCTTTTTGATCAATTGAAGGGTGCAATGGTGTTCTCAAAAGATCAATTTGAGATTGGGTTATCACCAACTCAAGATAAAGGATTGTGATATCCCTAAAACGGCCTTTAGAACATGATACGACACTATGAGTTCAAGTTGATGCGACTAACCAATGCACCAGCTGTGTTCAATTCGATTCGTTATAGTGTTCATCAACGATATATTGGTGTACTCAAAAAGGTAAGCATCAACATGAAGGTAAGTTAAGAGTGGTATTTTCAAAAAAATGTGAATTTTGGCTAGATCGCATTGACTTCATTGGTCATGTGGTTATTGCAGAAGGAATTGAGGTAAACCCAACTAAAGTCGAAGTTGTAATAAATTGGCCTAGACCGACCAATTTAAGTGAAGTTTTTAGTTTCTTGGGTTTGGCTAGCAATAACATGAGATTTATTGAATGATTTTCTAAGATAGCTGGTCCATTGATCAATTGTCTAGAAAGGGAGTAAAGTTCCAATGGAATAAGTATGAATGTTGTTTTCAAGAATTGAAGGTTAAGAAGGATTTGTTATATACAGTGATGCGTCTAAGCAAGGTTTGGGATGTTTACATGGAAAGGTTGTTGCCTACGCCTTTGGGCAGTTAAAACCATATGAACAAAATTATCCATGGCGTGACTTAGATCTCACAGCTGTAGTCCACGCCTTAAAAATATGGCGTCATTATCTCCATGGTGACAAATGTGAGATATACACTGATCACAAAAGGAGTTAAATATGAGACAGTGGAGATGGTGGAACCAAAGACTATGACTGCACCATGCTTTACCACCCAGGTAAAGCCATTTAGTTGTTGATGCTCTTAGTAGAAAAAACAATTGGATAGTTGACAGTTCCAACCACTAAAGAACCGTTAGTTAAGGAATTTGAAAATTTGAGGCTCTATTGTTGCACCTTCATCACAGAAGTCGGCTATTTTGCAACTCTTATGGTTCAACAAACTCTTAGAGAACAAATTAGAGAAACCCAAAAGAATGACCCATTTTTATGTAAAATCGTGGTTGAATTTGGGGTAGATAAGCGAAGAGGATTATGATAGCTAATGGTTATGTATAAAGTAATTGTATTGAAGGGAAGAAGATGAATTAAGGAAAGAAATTCTTGGGGAAGCACTTTCTATACCCCTTATGCAGCTCATTCACTGCGGTATGAAAAATGTATTGAGACCTTCAACATACATGTTGGTGGAGAAATATGAAAAGATGAATAGGACTTTTTGTAAGTAAATGTATGATTGTTAGCAAGTGAAAGCAGAACATTAGAGACTTTAGGGATACTTAGACCACTAGATAAACCAGAATGGAAATGAGAACACATAATCATGAATTTTGTGGTAGTTCCGAGGTCTACTAGGGAAACAATGCTATCTGGGTAATACTGGATCATCCTACAAAGTTGGCCCACTTTCTTACAGCTAAGATGACATTCACCACGAAACAGTATGCATAGGTATAATATCAGAGAAATAGTCAGGTTACATGGGGTTCCTGTTTCTATTATTTCAAACAAAGACCAGAGATTCACATAAAATCCTGGAACAAAACTAAAATTTAATACCGTATAACACCCACAGACCGATGGATAATCTGAAAGAAAGATTCAAAGAGTGTGTGTACTAGATCACGATGGCAGCTGGGAAACACACTTAGCCTTAGTAGAATTTGCCTATAACAATTGCTTTCAGAAAACTATAGGCATGACACTTTATCAGGTACTATATGGTAGGAAGTTCAAATCACTAGCTACTGGGTTGAAGAAAGAAGGATTCTACGACCTGAGATCATTGATCGAATGGTAAAGTTTGTGGGCAAAATTTGAGATAGAATTAAGGATGCTTAACAGACAGAAAAGTTATGTTGATAGAAGGAGAAAAAAAAATTTAACTTAGATTTTGAAAGAAAGAAAAATTAAAACCAAGATTCATTGGACCATAAGATATACTAGAAAGAGTCGAAGATGTGGCTATAGACTGGCTCTACCACCAGAACCTTTTGTACTACATAATGCTTTCCACATATCAATGTTACGAAAGTACTTACTAGATCTTTGTCATGTGATCAACTCATGAGACTTAAGATATACAACATGATTTGACCTATGAAGAGATGCCATGGTGATATTAGACAGAAAAATTCATGTGCTAAGGAACATGAGAATTCCTTTAATCAAAGGTGCTACGGCATAATCATGGAGTGAAAGAGTCAACTTGCGAAAAGGAAGATGAGATGAAAATCAAGTATCCCGAACTTTTCATTAACTCAAGGTAAATTTCGAGCACAAAATTATTTTGAGGAGGATAGGTTGTAGAATCCACAATTTTTTTGTTGTGTTGCATATAATTTATTTTCCATTTAATAGGAATGCCACATCTAGTTAAGTCTTTATACAAGTCAATTTATATATGGATATCCTTCTAGTTGAGGAACCAAAGTGAAAATAAATATTTAACTATTGAAGGATATAAAATTACCCTATATTAGGTTCATTTTTGAAGCCCGTAATAAATTGCGAATTATGGACTCAAGGAAAAGCTAATTTGGACAAGTTAAACTCAATTTAGAGCCAATTAAGAAAACTACTTAGTTAATAATATCAAATTTTGATTTAGACTAAATTACTATAGTAATATTGGACTCGTTTAATAGCTTATAATTTATCACGTATATTAGGCTCGAGAAAAAGATGTTTTGGACAAGATAGAATGAAGATAGAATCAATAAAAGATTCAAGATGTAAATGAAATATTAAATAATTAAAATACTTTCCATTCCATCATCTTTATTTGTTTCACCATTACAGTTTTAAAGATAAATCAATTATATATACATGTAATTAATGATATAAATTATATTACCTTTATCCTAAACCAATTAAAGTCACCACATAATAGTTCAATTTGGCTAGGACATTGTGAAGTCTAGAAAGTAAATATGTCATATTTATCAACTAATTAGGTTTATCACCACACGGTTATTTAATTGAATTAGGATTTAAGCTTGTGGTTTAGTTAGAATTTAAGTATTAATCAATTTAGGAAAATCATTCACATTTCGACATGATATGAAAGTATTGTTTGTATTTGATGTTTAATATAACTGAACTAAGGGTCCGTTTGATTGCAAATGTGGAAAATGAGTGGAAAGAAAATGAATTTTAGGGAATTGAATTGCCTAATAAATTGTTTTACTGGGAATTGTAATTAATTATGTTATAATTTGTTCCAATTGCTAAAAAATAAAATTTTAAAAAAAATTCCATACAGAATATCATTAGTTTGGAAAAAAGCTGGAAAATCAATTCCCACCAAAATTTTCCACAAAATCAAGGAAATTGGCACATGGGGGCCACAACCAAGAAATCAAATTCCATCGAAAAAAATTCTATCAAACATGCAAAAAGCAGAAGTTGGAAAACATTTTCCATTTTCCAAGGAAAATATTACCCTATCAAACACACCCTAATTAATTAGTCGTTATCTATATAACTTAGGATAATAACTAATTGATTATAATACAATTCTAATCCTAATCAAACTATTCAAATTTAATTATAAATACAAGTTGTTTAATTCTAGTAGAAGACTTTATCCATTATCAATATCATAAACATAATCTAATACTAATTCTAATTCAAATTAAAAATTAATCACTTTTGATTTGATCTATAGTTAACTCAAAGTCCTAAACCCTTTAGAAGACTTCAATCCAAGCTACTATACAAAGGCGTGATATTTATTGCCTTGTGATCTCACTCCAATTTTTCTCTAGCAAATTACCTAGTAGCTACTCTCTCTCTCTCTCTCTCTCTCTCCCTCCCTCCCTCCCTCATTAAGTCTTTGAATTTGCAATAAAGAATCTCGTTCTCCACATTCATTTTCGAAAGGTGAGGTGCTCAATGCTATTAGTGGCTTTCCACTTCTTTTCAAATACGTTGTTATGTGTGAATTTAATTAGTTCAGTTCAGCGCTATATGTATGATACATTTTAAGGCGTACTCCGGGTGTTAACCTTCATGTTATTTTGCAACGCTTGCTAGAATGATCATTTTTCTTTGTGTGATAATTCTCATTTTATGTTGGTAAGAGAATTTATGCATAGTTTCATGTTTGATTTGAATGTGGAGTAGCAAGCTTCTCATTGAGTATAAATTGTTATACTACTCCCTCTTTATTTACAAATTTCAGGTAAAAATTAGCATGCTTAATGGCGGTGGATGGATGGGTGTGCCATTAAAATACCTTTTTATTAAATGTCGTCAATTTTTATTGAGTATGCCCATTATGTTGAAATTAGTTGTTTTAAGCGCTTTAAGAAATTTGTGTTTGGTAACGCATGGAGTTGCTAGAATTTGGGACGTCACATTTTATACCCTTCGATGTTGGTCAAATTTATATGCCTTCCAATTTTGAATTCGATAAGGTAACCTACACAGAGAAGGGATTGGGAACCTCATGCCATTTGCACTCCTGTGGGAAAGAAAGTCAAAGTGTTCTTTGGAGAGAATAAGAAAAAAGCTTGATTTGTATGGTATGTAAAGAAAATGGAAAAGTTACCTTTTGTACTGTATTCTGTTTCCTATTTTTATAGATACCTAGCTAGGATGATTTGATAAAAACAGCATTGAACAAAAATTTTAATTCAAATTATTTGATGTACATGGCGTGTGAGATCGATTGATATAGAATTGTATTTTATGCAATATTGTATATTTGTGTCTCTTTTGTTGAATTTATTTATAATTATACTTATCTAACAAATCATAATTACGTAGATCTATATATAGTATCAAATAATATTTTGTTTTTGCTCATAAAGTAGCAGAACATCAAATTAATTAATATGTTAGAAAAAATATTACTTGTCATTGAACAACATGACATTATAATTTCAATATATTAGAAGAATATGTCACCATATTGATTTTGAAAATCAATGGTAACATTGTTTTTCAATCAAAAATATGATAATAATAATATTTTATCGTGCTCTCGAAATAGCATATATCTCAAAAAATGTAATGTTGTACTTTCAAAGTAGAACAAATCTCGAAATATCATATGATTTACAATCATATTATGTTTATGCTCCCGAAGAAGAATAACTAATATCGTATTATTATTCTATAAAATATGATGGTGTTTCTGAAGAAACATACCCTATGTATACAACAACTCTTGAATAATGTTGTAAGAAGACATGATTAGATATTTCAAGTGAATTTTATAAAATTAAATATTTATCCAAAAATGAAAATACAATCAGATATATATCGGTTTTATATGGATATATGCATTTGAATGTTTAGATGATATGTATCCTCCAAACTTGCATGATATGATTTTTGATTTACGTAAAGCAAGAATTAAAAAAAATGAGATGTTAAACCAATCGATTCTTGGTTAGACTTTCGCTTTTTAACAGTGAAAAAAATATTCTTTTTTTATATCATTGTTGTGATATAGAAACTGTTCATATGCTATACGGTAATATGTTGAACATGCCACATTGGACAAAAGATGAAAGATCTACTATTGTAGCAATTTGGATTTGGTCAAGTATAGAACTGGTTACAGGCTCAAAGGAAGCATAAGTCAGAATTATGTGTTTGTTTATAATCCAAAATGGTATAATTCTGTATAATTGTTATCGAAGTCGGATTTTAAAATAACAGTTTTTGAAAAAAATTGGCAAGAGTTTCTGATCGATAAAGGATCAATTTATTATTTATATGTTGTTAAAAGAATTTGAACCTTGATTTTGAGTCAGAAAAAATTATAAAGCTTTGGTGTCAATTCCTAATATGAGTCAATCTTCAAAATTTAAAGGACAAATATTAATTTTTTTTAGATCTTATCTATTCTATGCGCATTTTTTTAAAAATGACTAGAAACTGTTTTTCCTTTTCAATTGAACAACATGTTTTGCAAATGATAACGTTAATTAAATTTTCACATGTAGTACTTATCGAATATTTATAAAAATTAAACTTTATGAATATACATATTTACTAAGATCGTCATATCAAATCACCAATAAAATTAATAAATGTGAAACATATCTTGATAAATTGAATTGAATATTGAAATCAACTTGCAATCTCTTTAATCTTGACTTCTTGCTCTTTAATCCTCATTGCTTCAATCCTTCATGATTTCTTGTTCTTGATTGTGAGTTTTGGATGCCTAAAAGTCAATAATTTTAATTATTTATTAGATAACTTTAAATGTGCTTAAATAAAGATAATATTTATACACAACTAATTACATATGCAGGCCCACATGACATTATGTTTTCCAACAATTTCTCACTTGGGCCATATACTTAGTGCATAACCTTATGAGTTCAAAACTTTTGTTATCATAACCAAAAGTATCTCCAAATAATCCCGTCCATTAATTATGTTAATATAGAATCAATGCAGTCTTTGTTACAAGTATCATGACTAAACCCATCTATGATCATGTACAATAACACAATCAAATGACATGGATCAAGTATGGATATGTAGCATGAAAATTTCAGGTAATGTAATACAAATATGTCAACTTTCAACTGGTTCTATCTTATTCTTTAATGATATCAAACCATAAACTTTAATTAGGATGAAAATAACTGAATACTTTATTTTTGAACTCCTTCTTTAACAACTAGGAATTTGATGTCTATAAACTTAGACTTTGATAAACTTCTATTATTGTTTGAATATAAGATTGATGACTTATGTTACAAAATAACGTAAATGGTCTTTCAATTCCATCAAAAATTTGCAATCTAGTGAAAAAATTTCGCAGCCATATTTCTTGATTGGATGTCTCGTAACATGCTACAAACTCCGTTGCCATATTTGAAAAAGCTATAAATGTTCGCTTAACACTCTTCCAAAATATAGCTCCTCCAGCCAGTAGGAAGACATAGCTCGATGTAGTTCTCCTACTATCTTGGCATACAACAAAATTAGAATCAGAACAACCATGATCTCCTATTGATCTGATTTTTTGTATGTGAGCATGTAATCTTTTATTTTCTCTAGATACCGCATAACCCCCGCTTGGCTACTCTCCAATGATTCATCCTATGGTTACTTAAATATATGCCTAGCATTCTACTAATGAATGTTATATCCAAATGTGTGCATACCTGAGCATACATCAAACTCTCGACTGTTGAAGTATATGGAATTTTTTGCAATTTCTTTCTTCAAGATCATTGATTGAGATTGAACTTGTCTCCTTTAGCAACAGAGGTATCTCCTAGTTTGCAATCCTGCATTCTTTTAAATACCTCATCGATATAGTTTTTTTTTTTTTTTTTAATAATTCAAGAATACCCCGAGAACATTCCTAGTGTATCTGAATATAAATCTTGGATATAAATCCCTTAGTCTCGTGCAATAACCTTATATCATTGTAGGCTAGTAGTATGTCATCGACATACAATACCACGAAAATATATTTACTCCCACAGAACTTGTAATATACGTAATCATCAATTGCATTTACCTAAAAACCAAACCATATAATTATATGATGAAATTTGTAACACTAATGATGAGAAGCTTGCTTAAGCCCATAGATAAATTTCTTTAATTTGCAAACCATTTTTTTGGGTCTCCTGACACAGTTTTTCGATAGTACCGTATAAATTGTCTCTTCAATTTCACCATTGAGAAATGACGTCTTTACTATTTGACATAGCTCAAGATCAAAAAATGCCACAAGTCCATAACAATCCTGAAAAAGTCTTTCGTTGAAACTGAAGAGAATGTCTCTTTGTAATCAATGCCTTCCTCTGAGTAAAGCCTTTCGCAACGAGACGAGCTTTATATCTTTCCACATTATCCTTTGAATCACTCTTGGTTTTAAAATATCCATTTGTAACCAATGGATTTTGTACCTTTCGGCAGTGGGACAAGTTTCCAAACGTTATTGTCTTTCATGAACTTTGTTTCCTCATTCATGGCACAAATCCACTTTTGGGAAATATCTCTTTGCATTGCTTGATGAAAGTGAATTGGATCTTCTTCCATCAATCCAATGCCATTATCTTGTTTTTTGAGAAATACTATAAAATCACCCGAAATTGTATTTCTCTTTTCTCTAGTGAATCTCCTTAATGACATTTGTTCTTGGAGTTGTTGAGGTTCTTCTGGAACAATCTCTTGATTGTGTTTGGGGGGATTTTGAAATATTGTCTTGATGTAGAATTGCTTCTCGAACAAGATCTAAAGCAAGAATTTGTCCCATGTACGGATCATTGTCATTTACAATAGAAGCAATATTTATATATTCCACCTCAAATACAAAATTCCTAACCATATCTTCCCTCCCAGACTCTAATCCTTAAAGAATCAACCTAAGACCTCTAAGAGTATCCAATTAAATAACAATCGATAGTTCTGGAGTCTCGTTTCTTTTCATTAGGCCTATATAAGGTATTGCATCTGTTGTCCAACACGAAATGTGTAAATACTTTGAACTAGGCTTCTTGCACGGCCAAAGCTCATAAGGGGTTTTAACAGTTGCTTTACTTGGAATTCTATTGAGAATATAAGCTTTAGTTTTTAATCCTTCTCCCTACAGAAATTCTAGTAAGGTAGAATGATTAATCATACTCCTTATGTCCTTAAGTGTTCTATTTTTCTTTCAGTAATACCATTTATGTTAGTAGAATACGTCATGGTGTACTATGGTGTCGTTTTACATTACTCTAGGAATTTAGCAAAAGTTATTGGATGTTGTTCTTCCGATCCATCATATCTATCATAGTATTCACCACCACGGTCAGATCTGACGTATTTTATTCTTTTGCTGAGTTGATTTAAAACTTCAACCTTGTAAGTCAACGTGTCCAGTGATTGGAATTTTTCATAAATGAGATACAAATAGCCATAGTGAGAAAAATCGTCTATAAACGTAATAAATGACTGTTGACCATTTCAAGAAGCCGGAGAGATTGTCCACAGATATTCGTATGAATTACTTCTAAGACGTCAAAAGTTCTATTGGCATCCAATCTCTTTATATTGTAATTAACACAAATATTCTAGTGTGAAAAATCAAGGGGATTAAGAATTCTTTTTGCCAGGAACTTTTTGATTCTCTTTTGAGAGATGTGACTTAATTGCTTACGCTATAATGAAGCGGAATTCTCATTCGTTAATATACATTTAATACATGTGAATTCACGTGTAAGGTTTCATTATAATAGGCAACCGAATTATGCAACTATAGATTATCATATCCAGATAAAGAATCGGTATCCACAATATTTGAATCAAGAAAAAGACTAAATTTATTGTTTTCAAATGAACAAGAATAATCAAATTGTCCAATACAGAAATAGAAACCAAATTTCGTCTAAAAGATGGTATCACAAAAGTCTCTTTCAAATCCAAATAAATCAATGTTTAATAATAATAATAATAATAATATTAATAATATTAATAAAGTCCATATAGCCTCAACTTTAATTAATTTACTGTCATCCACAGAGATCATATCTTTTAGCATCATTTGACTTTAGATGTTTTGACAACTCTGAATAGACATAATTATATGTGTAGTGGCACCGGAATCATCCACCAAGTCTGAAACTAAATTAACCTCAGACCAAACCAAAGTGAGAAACGTACCTTTCTTTTCATGCCAGTGCGACATTTAGCACAATCCCTCTTCGAGTGTCATGGAATTCCACAAAAGTAACAGCCATATAATTCATCTTTTCAAGCTTTTGTTATTTCTTTTGAGTTGGATCAGATGCAGCTCCCTTATTCTTTCTTTTCTTAAACTTGGCATGAGAGGTTAGTACTAGCCAAGTGAGTACTTTCTGCTCTATCTTGCTTCAGCTTTTCTTTTTCTTGCACATAGTATGAAACGAGCTCATTAAGACTCCACTTCTCCTTTTGACAGTTATAATTGACCTTAAATTGATTAAATTGTGCAGGAAGAGAAATTAAAATCAAATGTACGAGCAAATCTTTAGACAGTTCAAGCTTTAGTTCATTTAGTTTTAAAGTAATATGAGACATTTTCATGATATACTCTCTAATATTTTCTTTTCCCTTTTACTTTAGTGAAACTAAGTTCGCTAGAAGCTTGATAAATTATGCCTTATTGCTTTTCGCAAAGCATTTTTAAAATTTATCAACAAATTCCTTGACAGTAGTTGCATTATCGGACACAGCGCCCTTGAATGATTATGGAATTTCATGCTTTATGATCCTAAAACTCGTGCAGTTTGAACAATCTAACTTATCAAAAAGTTTATTATTCATCAGTGAAACTTTTATCCGTAAGTGCAGTGTGTTGTTCAGTTCTTAACGTAAAGTCTAAATCCATACAGTCAATTATGATCTAAACGTTATCTTTCCAATCCTTAAAGTTTGCTTCATGGAACATATTGTCACATATGTTGGTATAGTAATCAAATTTTGACAATAAATTATGTGAAACAATAAACATATCTTTGGACGGATTTATTGTTCACATAAAAAAAAAAAAAAAACTTCATAATTATCACATATTTATTATCACAAGATGCGTGTAATTCTATCAAATTTGGGCCGGTCAATATTCTCATGAAATACAAGCACACAACCATCCTGGCATTTTCAAATAAATTAATTTTAACGTCAGAGGTTACTTTGATAACATGTTGTTTCAACTAATCTATTTTGAAAAATAAGTAATCCGGAATAAACTTTAGTATCAAGATTTAAAATGTAATTGTCAATCCCTTACATTTATTTTTTATTTTTTATTTTTTTTTTGTTTGAAAACAATTTTTTTTGGATGGAAAATGGGAGCTGCAGCGCTGGGCACTCTCAGTAAGGCGTTGCGAAACTCCTAGAGTGTTGCCTTGCTACCTCAATTCATTGCAGTACAGCGGCGATCTTGATTTCTTCAAAAATTTCTAAAAATTCAAAATTTAGAAATTTAGGGCTTGAAATTCACTTCCTAAAATTTAGAAATCCAAATTATGAATTTCAACCCTAAAATTCTTCCTTTAATCTCAATGATTTAACATAGATTCGCTCAGTACCGCTTGTTGAATATTTACAAAACTTAAACTTTATGAATCTATACATATTGCTAAGATCTCCATGTCAAATCATCAAGAAAATTAATGAATGCGGAGCATACCTTAATCCATTGATTTGAATCTTGATGATCAGCTTGCAATCTCTTTAATTTTTATTGTTTCAATCATTCTTCTTGATTCTTGATTTCTTGTTCTTGATTATTGATTTTGATTGTGGCTTTTGAATCTTTCTCTTCAACATATTTAGAGGCATACACTTTATTTACATGCCCAAAGTCTAATAACTTTAATTCTTTATTAGATCACTTTAGATGAGCTTAACTTTAAGATATTTTTCATACACAATTAGGCCCACATGGCAAATATTTTTCCCAACAATTACCTTAATTTCATATTAATACAATTCATTGATAATTTATTAATCGTGAAAATGTCGCAGTTATAAATGTTTATGTTCTCACATTTCGTGGTACTAAATTCATCAATACTTTTGATTTAGAAATATTTGGTTCGATTACTTACTATATGGCAAAATGATTAATGAAATTGATTGATTTCATTTGTTACATAAAAGGAGACAAGTTCATTAGTTCTCTAATCTATTATGGGTACATGTCGTCTCTTAATTATTTTATCGAGCTTATTATGGATTCAATGAAGGAGATATAGATGAACGATTGAAGCTAACATCAATATTATACCATTATGCAAATCTTAAATGCTTCAGAAGAGTTGATATTGTGTAATATGAAATGACAAAAATTATTATTGGTAAATTTATTCTTTCCCACATTAAAAGAAGAATTTACTAAGATTCTAAAATATGCGTTATGATTCGTACTATACATGTATTCACCACGTACAATATTGAATTTAAAGTGTTTATTTTATATTTTTATTTATTTGGCATGACCAGATAGACAAAATTGTATAATAATGATATAAAATTAAGATTTCGAATGGACATTTATGAAGAACTAGAAGATTTTTCAATCTATTGAATTCCTATATAATGCTTGTTCTATATATTATAGATTAGTCATTGATCATCATTAACTAAAATTGGAATTATATACTTAGACTCTTGAAAATTAATTAGGGTGATATGTGGGGCACTGTCACCCTCTGTGTTAAACATCTAGATATAATCTCTATTTAATGGATTTCGCAACTGAAGTTTGCGATATTAAATATTCAAAATTTTAATTATGAGCATAAATTTCAGATTATACCAAAATGAACGTGTAATATGTCAATGCTAGTGAGTCTACATCCCAATTTTTTTTTAATAAATGTTAGTTGGGATGGTGATAAATGTTCTAACACAATTGATTGTTTAGTGCCTGAAATCAATTTCTTAATCATTACTATTGAGACCACACAATATTTTTCGTATTTGTTAGACAATGCTATGTTTATATGCCACAACACTTAAATGCATGATTCCAATATTAAAGTTTTCTCCATTATAATTGGCTTATGGCAGTGCCTAATATTCAACATCTAATAATTTTTTATAGTGCAATATATGTATTTTTGTTCCACTACAATCCCTGCGATGGAAACTGAAGAATATTCAGAGTACATATTTAGTTTGAACCCATATAAAATATCTTAAGCCATAATGAGTTATATTTTATAATTCAGATAAGTGACTGTCAATTTGATTAAACTATTTTTTAAGCATTAGAAGGAGAATTAGTAGTAAAAATAATACATAATGCATCATATTATGCTGTCTATATCCTCGAACTTGACAATCTGAAAAGATAACTTAATTGTAAGATGTACATACTGATCAATAAGATATTAATAAAATCTTATATACTACCTATAAATGCTTCATCTTGTATTAATATCTTAGAAGGACAAATTGTTGCACTATATAAATGAAACGCCTCAAGTTCTATGATGTTAGCTTCTAAAGATAAAAGTTTTTAACAAAAAGATGGAGCAAATAATGAAGATGGTCGTACTTGGGAGGGACAACACATAGACATAATAAATTTAAAACCCTAGAAGAGGTTCAAGTATTTATTGAAAGTGGAAATATCTCAATATGTTATGTCGTTATGAAAAACAATGAAGAGAAACTTTTCGACAATACTTTTGTACTTGATGTCACAGTGAGGTATCAAATTAAATTCATGGAAACTTATCGATTCAAGAACTGATTGGCCAAGTAAAAGTAAGCATTCTTAGCAAAATTAAACTTACTAGAGAAATCTAAAGTTTCTAGACTTGTAGTCCAAAAACGTAAATGTGTATAGTTATGCGAAGAAAAGAATGAGAAAAATAAAGTCTTAATATTTATGCACACTCTTAACATAGTGAATGTCAAAGACTTGTATAAATAGATAAAGTATCATGTGATGCATGCAATTACAAATCTATACCTTGTTATCGAGACAATGCATAAAATTTGATATGCGCATAATAAATGCAGTTATAGCCAACTGTCTGGTATGACTACTAATACTAACCCTAAAACATTTAATAGACTGATGCATATAATTCAAGTGATATTATCGTAGAGGGAGTTAATAAGCATTGTACTCTTTTTCCTAGACTTAGTTTTGTCTCGTTGGTTTTTCAAGCAAGATTTTTAATGATTCCACTTTTGTAACGTATACAAAGGAATAATGTACTATTTTTCCTTAATTAGAAAATTTTTCATAAGGTTTTTACTAATAAGATTTTATGAGCCATATTTTTTGTGTAATGAAATGCCTATAAAAAGATATTACTCTTTAATACAGCTTTATGATTTTACTCTAGTATATATTGTAAATTGTATATACTAGAGTAAAGATTGATAAATATCTTGTACGAAGACGATATTACTTGGGGCTATCACAAGACAATATGGAACATACTTCACCTGAACTATGATATCAAATATATTGCCATACAAGAAATGAATGGCTCGTTTTTAGACCTTCTATAGCTTGACAAATTAAAGATTAAGGTAGGATAAACTAGTCGCAGAATCTGAAGCTATAAGATTCTTGGATATAGCTTCGTGGTATCTCCGACACTGTGTCTCTAAGTAGGCTAGTTAAATGACTTCTATGATTCGGGGTGGCTGTATGCCCTTTGAGTCCTAACTCAAGACAGTAGCTAGAGGTTTTGACTCAAGATGGTCTCAAAGCGTGACGAATCAATAACATGCTCAACCATTGAGACTCTCCTTATCAAGGGAATGCAACCCTTAATTACTTAACGAATAGACAATTGGAAGCATCGAACAAACAACGAACTTAAAGGCATCGGCTTGACCTCGGACGTGGACATAATTTAAGTGTAAACTCTATATAATTAACATAAACTTTAGTGCAATAACTATGCATGCACATAACAAATTGGATGAAAAACCTCAACATGAATTTGATTTTCAACTTAACGATGAGATGATGTCAACTCACAAAAATAATAAAAATGCCCTTAAAAATTGTCTATACATAGGGTGATTTGCTCAACTAATAAAGTGGTTAAAAATCCAAGATCTAATTTTTCACTCTCTAAAAATGGATAAAAGCAAAATTAAGGACCAACATTTTTAAAGAAGGAATAGGATTGATAATAATACACAATAAGAATAAGGATAAGAAAATGGAACAATTTACATTAGGTTTGTAGTCGAAATCTAGGGGTTAATTTCATAAACGGTCACTGACTATTTTTTAAAACCCTAACATTATTATATTGAAGTACAACTTCCAAATAATGTTGAAAAACCAATATTTCTTCTTTGTACAAAGAACTTGCTCCCCAAAATAAATAAATAAATAAATAATTCCCCCCTCCAAAGGGAGCAAAATCTTATAAAATTTTTGATAGAAAACCTCACTGTTGACTTTCATAAACAACTTTTGTTTTCTAATGTCTAACAACTATACCATTGAGATCATCCACTTCCTCTTAAATCCTGCCAAAATCATTACAATGGATTTAGAAACGATAACACAAGCAATCATTATTTATGAAAATAGTCTCACAAGTTTATGGTGGAATATCTTTAGGGCCATCTATTTTAATTACGGTGTAAAAGAAATAATTCAACTTTTCCTTTGTTTGGCCGGTTTGTCTCACAAAGAGTTAATTTCATTTTTAATTATTTAACTTTTAGTGAAAATATCAATTGAGTCATTTAACTTTTATTCATTACTAAAAAAATATTAAATTTCAATTTACTTTTCAATATTAGTCATTCAATTAGATCTAAATACTAAACTTAACATCTTAATACTTCACTAGTCACCCTTTCCAATTAATATGTGACCTAATCCTTGCAACATTGATATTTGGAATAAATAGAACTTTGTGTTAGGTAAATTCTCACCGATTTTAATACACAATTTGTTGACCCCCCCCCCCCTCTTTTAATGGTCACGTAGACAACAAATGTCAGGCCCACTTGCATCCACACAAGCAAATTTCAACATGTTTGATGTCAGATAGAAAATGATGGCGTTTATGGACGCAGGAGATGCTTTACAATGCAAGACAAAAATATTCAAGCACTGGCAATATGATCAAAGATGATTTCATATAAACAAACAATCATAAAAACTCAACCTAAGTAAAAACGAATTAAACTCAAGCAAATAAATATTGAATAAGCAAGAGAAAAGATAAATGTTGTTTCAAGTGTAAAGGGTTGCATTATTTACAAATGTTACAAGAGTTGATTATTTATAGAGTTCTGACTGTCATGATAACCGTTATATATAAGAAGCACGTGGCCTCATCTCCAGGTCGAAACCTCACATCAGTCAATTTGCTATGCATTTAATACATTATAACAGGTCAAACACCCTATAACCTAGGCTGACAATCCTTACATTCATTATTGTAAATGTTGTATCAATCATTCATTGACTTTGCCTGCAGATCCTTTAAAGAAAGCAAGTTCTTCGGCCTAAAAAGGAGTTTCGGATGGGGCGGGGGCTTCGGCCAAAGAGAGCTTCAGATAGAGTGAGGGCTTCTGTTAAAAGGAGTTTCGGAACAAAGGGAATCAGCTTTTTCTTTGACTTCTTTATTTGACCAATTAGGTCTTTGTTGACATAGTCAAGTTGACTTACATCTCTATGTGCAACAATAGTCCCCCAAGTTTATGCATAATTATTTATGCAATGCACAGACTTCTTTTATAAAAACCAATTTTTTGTTGGGGTGATTAATTTTTTCTACACCTTATTTGTACAAAATAGTCCCCCAAGTCTAAATATAAATATTTATATTATAATTAGAGTTTGAAAGTATTATGAGTAGCTCAAGGTGCTTATAGCAGGTGTTGTCCGAAGCTATCTACTTTGAAGTTTCTGGTTATTTGGAAAAGGTTGGAGAGCATAAGCTGAGATCCATTTATCTGAGGATGTTTGCTCAGAAGTGGTTTTGTATATCTGGATCCTCGCCAAAGCTATTCATGTCAAGGCTGAGGTAGTGTACTTCTGCTATTTGCTGAGTCTGTAACACATTAATAGTGAATAGGTGTCTTTCGAAACGTTGTGAATACAAGGCGTCCTTAATTATTGCCCAAATGATTTGTTATCTTGTACGGTTTCAAGAGAAGATAGTTGAATCGATTCAATTTTCTATACACGCAATAGTCGACGCATTTAATAAGCAATGATAAATGATGTAGGCCTGTTTTATGGAAGACAAATACAATGGCGCGTGTGATTCAGACGCTCTAATCTGAACCATAGAAAATGAAGCAGCAGACGCTATGGATGGCTCAGACTGAATCTTAAATGAACGGTAGGATGGTTAGGATCCTGATCCAAAAGCTGAGATTTATGACTTCTGCCTATAAAAGGCGAATCCTTTAGCTCATTTATTCTTTACTTTGCAATAAATAAATTTCCATCCTCCTTTCTTTTCATTTTTAGAATTCTTGAGACCTTTTCCATTTCTAAGAAATTCAGTAATCTTCTCGGTTCATTCCTTGACTTTGTGAGTATTCATTTTATCTTTGTTTTTTCCATTTTATTCTCTTGGAATCATGAGTTCTTCAAACTCTGGTGGGGGGGGGGGTACATAGAGTGTTATAGCTTCGTAAATGGGTGTGACCATCACAAACACGGCCGATCTGATCCAAGCCATTAGGATAGGCCATAGTGTGCTAACCCCTAGGGAGAGTCACTCAGATTATAATGCCGGTTGGGAGGCTGCTAAAATCCTATTGAACATCACTATAGTCCTGTAGAGATAGAAGTATTGATACCCCTTACACAATCAAACTCCTAGCCCTTCATCTTAAGAGAGGGCTTGTATTCCTAGGCAAGGTTGTGTGGCAATTAGTGAATATCTTCAGAAGGGAGGACTTTGTCTGTCCCTTTATCTCCATTCTTTAGAGTCGTCCTTAGGTCCTACGAGCTGGCACCTATCCAGCTCATCCCCAATGAATGGGCCCAACTATTGGGGACCTATTTTTTGTAGAAGTAGACCTCCCTAGGTGAGGATATCTTCTCCATGTGTTCCAGACCCTCTTCAAAGAGTCTTAGGGAAAGGTGACTCCAAGGGTTGGTACTCGCTGTGTCCTTGGGGAGACCATTCCCCTTTCGTCATCGGTCTCCCTTCATCCATCAAGGGGCTGAAGGATACCTGATTTTGGGTTAGGAGGAATGACAGATCTGTAAGGATGATAGGGTTCCTCAGCTAACTGTTTTCACCTAATTATTCAAAAATACATAAGTGTACCTCTGATTTTTATAGGCACGTTACATTTATTATATAGTTGCTTATTTTGACCTTCTTCATTCTGCAAGTTCAATTGATCGCTTCGACCTCTCAGAAGCTGAGTTAGGTGTGCTAGAGGATGTCTACCGTTGTCACCTATCTTCATGTGAAATCGAGCAACTCATATCCCACCGATGTTTTTTCAAAGAATTTGGATTAATGGCATAAAGAGGTAGAACTTCAAATTTCTTTTATTGATTTTCTAAGGATACTTCGCAGATGCTTTTTTTAATTTTGCAGAAGACTTTGAGAGAAAAAAAGTATTCTTCCTCTGGTATGGCTCCGATCCTCGTCGCTACCTCTTCGTCTGGGATAAAAGGGCACAGACCCTCTTTTGCTACAGCCAAGCAGATCAGAGACAAAGTCGAGAGGGTCAGAAGGGAGGCTGGTAAAACTAAGGGCCATCCTTTGCCAAAGAGCAGTGGGAAGGAAAAGGTAGTGGAGACCTTAAGAAAAAAAACACATTCTCCTCCACCAGCATGGATGGTTCAGCAACAAGCCCCCCATCTCCACCCCCACCACTTGTTGGGGATAAGATGATGGCAACTTCCATTGCTGCTGCAAGGGGAGATTTGAAGAGGCCCTCTTCCAATGTGCCTTTAAGACAAGGGCCTACCAAAAGAGGCAAAACTAATGAGAGCTCTTCTAACAAAGACGTTGCTCCTTCTAGAGTGAAGCTTGCCTTTATGAAGATGATGAGCTAGCTTTCGAAGCTCTAGCCATGCCCCTCCCAGAGATCCAAGTGGCCATCGGCACTATTCAAAAGTACTAGACAGAAAGGTGGTAGACTTTTGTGGAGTCCAACGACGCGATGGACTTCTTCACCACCATGGTGAGCTAAACGGGGAAGGCCTTTGGGTTAGCCATAGAGGTCGAAGTCCTTTTTAAAAAACTTCAAAAAAAAATAAGATTTCGCTAACAAGGCCTCTGGGGTCGAGAAGAGGCTAGAAAAGCCAATTTCGATTCTGAAGCCGTAAAAAAGCAACAAGGTGAAGAGTCTGTAAAGCTCGCCTCTACTTTAGCAGATATTGAAATTTGAAGGAAGAAGTCCACTTGTCTCAGAGTGAGGTAGTTTACATGACTAAGCGGGTGGAGACTTTGGACGTACATTAGAAACTTGCTGTAAGACCCTGGAGGCTTCAAATAAAGAGTGTGTGCCTCTTTAAAATAGCAAGTGGAGAGGTTGAACTCCAGAATCAATGGCTTGACAGCAGAGGTGGAGGCGGCTTGGGGTGAGGCCCAATCTACTGGAAAGGATGTTGAGTAACATTATATAGCCAATTTTCACCTAACTGAATTATACAAATGATTCGCTAAGTATTGGCGGAGATTACTTACACTGAAGTGGTGGAGTGGATTGAGGTTCATTTCCAATCCTTCAACACCTCGGAGTTGAGGTATGAACACTTGGAGGAAGGCGAGCCCCATATCCTAGAAGCAATGTAATTACTTGAAGATGACAAAGAGGTTGTGGGTGAGAATATTGAGAATGCAATAGCGACTCCCCATGCCATCGTTCCCGTTACTAGTGGCCAGCCAACCCTTCCATTTAGCCTCAAACTTTTTTTTTTCTTTTTTGTATTTGGCTTTTAACCCCCTTACGTAATGATCTTTAATGAATAAAATATTGTACTTGTGTTAATTTTCTGAATATTTTACTAAATTTTTGTATGCGTTGTTGCTCTGTGTGCTTCAGCCTTTGCTCTGCCTTTCTTCTTGGCAAAGAAAGGGATATCGTATGGCAATAGTCTACTCCACTAGACTGCCTTCCACATTCTTTCGGTCGTTTCGGGACGAAACAAAATTTGATTACAATTTGTAGAAAACTTGCAACACAAAATTGAGATGCATTGAAAGTAAATTGATCATTGATTAATTGAAAGCTAAAAATTACAATTGATTAAAGCAAGAAATTACAATGGCTGTGCAAGGGGAGAACACTAGAAAGCTTGAAAGATTTTGAAAGACATTAATACCCCCTATAATAGCTTGTGGAACAAAAACCTAAATGATAACAGTAGACGTTTAAATGACGATGAATCATACTAAACGTTTACCAATATCGGAGCTATTTTACAATTGCATTAAATTATTATAGTGAAAAGGAAATTACAACTCAAACTTGAACTAATATTTACAATGTNTATTTTACAATTGCATTAAATTATTTTAGTGAAAAGGAAATTACAACTCAAACTCGAACTAATATTTACAATGTGCGGTTGAAGTTGGGCAAATTGCGACTGCTATTTTGTCAAGGGACTGTAAAGCTGTGGCGATTCTTGACAATCTCCCCCATTTGTTTTGGCGACATCCTCGGAGCCATCAATGGATGAGATATGCTTCAATTAATGGTTTGAAGGCTCCAAGGTCTTTTTCTCTTTCCCAAGTATTCTCCTCGTTGCTGCATCTGCTCCATTTGACACTTACTCATGATGATATTTCCAAGAAGCTCAACAAGTAGTTCGATGGTCAAGAATCTCTTCAGCTACCTTCTTTTTAGCTCTTTTCAGTTCAAACACGGGTC
>CAIGRP010039007.1:0-14422 GCA_903798385.1 Fraxinus cuspidata
AGCTATTTTTCTTATTTATAGTCCCCGCCCCCCATCCCCCCCCCCTTTTTTTTTTTTTTTTTCATGTAGTGAACATGAAGTTATGACTTCTTATTTGCATGATGGCCGAATTGCAAGTTGTGCTAGATCTTGGCCTCGAATCTCTTATCTCATAGTTCTACATTTTTGTCTAATTTATGTTTTTGTATAATTCTCCATCTAAACTTATGAAAATCAAGCATTACCTTTAATGTATAATGTGCAGGTTCTAGCATTGTTTTGAAGATAAAATTATGGAAAAATTACATATGTTGGCCTTGTAATGTAAAATCAGTATAATTAATACAAAATGAAAAATTGCATAATATATAATCCGTGTTTTAGAATTATGTTATATAATAAAATATTTATTATAGTAAAAATAAATTCAAAATCTATGTCCGGTAGTTATGATTTTCGGATATAATAGACATGTTACCTTATGATTGAGAATTGAAATATGGTACATTTTGACAATTCCAAATAAGTATCAATTGAAATTGAAAAACCTTCAAAAAGTCTCACCTTCAATCTCAAACTGAGGAAGATTAGTCGGTTCAAGTAATATTTCATCACTATAAATCAATGTAACTGTTAGAATTAGGGTGTAACCAAAATCGTACTTTAAAGAAAATTGAAAATTATAATTAAAGTCGATTAAAAAAATCCTTTTAAAATGCTACTTTGATTAAGATAGACAAATTAAAAATACAAATTCACTGTATTCTTTCTCCGTATTTTTGTGAAAGCTCCATTCCTCTATCAATTATTTTGTTCTTGAGTTTGTGATCAATTATTCCATATTGTGTCATTTTATTTTCTCGTCTATTAACACAACAAATTGATATCGAAGTTATCCGATATTTTCTTCTTTGTTTATCACAAACTGGTATCAGAGCTAATGCTTTATTCATTGGAAGATTTTTTTCCTTAAATGGCAACTATGAAGTAAGATGTTTTGCTTTTGGATTGTAGCACAAGATTTTCGTTGTGATTGGTAAATATGCTAACAATACTCACTCGGATGGAGTTAGACGGTGTATTGTTGGGATTTAATAATATGCCCACAATTTGAAATCAGGAGGAGAAACAATGTAGGAATCGGAAGGCCCTATCACAAATTTATCTTCATCTTTTGAATAACATTTTGAAGGAGAAGTCCACCGCTAAGTTATGGTTAAGTTTTGAGCAATTGTGCATGACCAAGAGTCTTACTAGCAAGTTGCAATTGAAGCAGTGGCTTTACTCTCATCTTATGACAAATGATTCAACACCGATCTTGAAACTTTGGAGGTTAACTATGATAAAGAAAATTTGGGTTTGATATTACTGTGTTCGTTCCCCCACTTCATACATGTCGTTTAGAGACAAAATCCTATATAGTTGTGATACTATCAAAATTGAAGATGTTTATGATGCTCTATATTCAAATTAAAAGATGAAGCATCTCGTTCAAATTGAGACTCGTGGACATGGACTTATTGTTGATGGTGGTTTTGAAAGGGATAAATTAAGGTCTAACTTCACAAATAAAATCTATGATTATTGCAAGAGAAATGGGCACTTATTTAAGGATTGCTACAAGTTGTAAAATAAAGAAAAATGGTTGTAGCTAATTAGAAGGGAAAGTAATTAGATACTTTGGGTGAAGCTAGAGTTAGAGAAACGTTTCATAATGATGGAAGTCTTTTGGTGATTTCTGACGACGATTCCAAACCCTAAGAAGATTGGATTCTTGCTATGGCATGCACCTTTCGTATGTGTCCCAATCGGGATTCATTTACAACATAGGAAGAAGTTTTCAAAGGTGTTGTTGTGACTGGTAATAATACACTTTGTCGAATAGCTAGAATTGGAAGTGTCAAAATTAAGTTGATTGATGGAAGTGTGAGAACACTTGATGCAATGCAACATGTTCCTTATTTGAAAAAAAATATTATCTCCTTAAGTACTCATGGCTACGGAATTTTAAATGATGGCTTTACTGCCGAGAGGTGGTGGTGGTGGTGGTGGTTCTGACGACAGTAGTTTCAGTTGCGATGTTGTTGGTGGCAGTGGTGAGGTGATGGTCGCAAATGTTGACGGTGGTCACAAATGATTTGGTTGATTGTGAACAATAAATTTGTTGGTGTGTGACCCATAAAAAATATGTGACCAATGAAATAGATAAATTGTGACCAATAAATAATGCGTGATCCAAAAATTTGTTAATTTATGACCAATAATTTGATAAATTGTAACATAATTATAATTTGTGATCAATTAATTTGATATTTTTGAGTTTTGACCATAAAATAAGTTGTGACTTATAAAATTTGTGATTTGTGATCAATAAATAATATGTGACTATTAATCTGATAAATTTGTGACTGTGAAATAATTTTTGATCTATAAAATTTTTAATTGTAACCGAGAATTTATTTGTAACCAATTAATTTGATAATTTGTGACCAAATTGTAAAACATTGTGGCATTATATTTAATTTGCAAAATATATTTTTTTAATAATTATTTCAGAAATAAAATTTAATAAACATCCAATTTTTGAAATTTTAAATATTTTATCTTAATTTTGAAATGAGTTATACGTAAACCCTTATTTATTAATTTTTCCCTTATTAACATACAGTCACCCTAGAGACAAATCTAGTAGCCCGGCCCTACCCCTGCCCTGCCCTGCCCAGTCTAGCCCAGCCCAACCCAAATGGTAAGAGAAGATGAATTTTATAGTTAAATAGGCCCAAATATCTATATTAGCCCAGCTTCGTAATTGACTCACAGCCCAAGCCAAATTATCCAAATATTCTTTCATGATATTAATAAAATGTGAACAATTTTATTACCTATATTTTTATTTAATGCATATTTTACTTATAATTATATATAAACTTTTATAATAAATAAAATTGTATTGATTAGAGCTAAAATAAATTACTTATTTTTATAATAAATGTTTGGTTAAGCTTAAAGTAATTAAAGCTTTTAGTTTTAAAAATATTTTCATGTATAACTTATTCATGTTTATAAGAAAGAAATTTACTTATTTTGACCATGAGATTGATGTTACTATCAAAATAAGTAACTTATTTTATATTTAATCTTACAATAAAAAAATATTTATAAGAAATTATTTATTTATAAATAATAAGATTATATGTNTTACTTATTTTGACCATGAGATTGATGTTACTATCAAAATAAGTAACTTATTTTATATTTAATCTTACAATAAAAAAATATTTATAAGAAATTATTTATTTATAAATAATAAGATTATATGTATATTATAGAAGTTGAATCAAATATGGGCGTGAAAGAAATAAAAATTTTCACCCTTGAAATTTCTAGTTGTTTTTTGACTTCAGGTGAATTCTTCACTGATGGTAGAATGTGTTGGCATTAAAGATTGATGTCCGCATTAGATAACATTTTGAGAATGATGGCGTATAATAATGTATTTTGGGTTGTCTTTTTGGCTAAAACATTCAGTTGTTTGAAACAAATGATAGTAAAAAAATTTAGTATTCTTTTTTTTTTTTTTTGATTGATGGATATATGTCATTTGCTTATGTTTATCGTGCTTCTATTGATTTATATTTGCTAAGGTGAGCGTCGATTTTGTATTTTGCAAGAAAAAGTACGAATATGTAGTGATATATCTTAGAGTGAGAATTTAGATTTGTACTTCATCGAGTGTCGGATGCTATTTGTTAGAATTGTAATGAGTGTAATCTCCTAAACTCGATTTCTTGAAGCGTGAGTTTATTTATAATTTTTAAACTTTAGCCCACCTCAAAATCATTTCCTAGCTCCGCCCCATAAGTCACCCTATTGAGTTGTCTATATCATTTAACAATTTTTACTTCATATCATATGGTATAACTATAATATTACAATATGTATAAATAGTAAATAGCAATGGCAACGATTTGCGACCGACTCGTGAACTAATGGCCCATGGACCAAGTAGGACTCGAAACGTAAATTGAGTCCACCCAGCTTGCATTTTTCTTGATTAGCCCTCATGCAGACTCGTCTGCTACCTAGGCTCAACTCATCCCGTGCAACACACGAGCCCAATGGGTGGCCTGAGCTCATTTTTTCTTCACGCTCCTAGCTTTGACTCATCTCATGTCATGTGTCAAGTCGTGCCCACATCTCATTATCGGCATGATCCATTCACCCCTAATAAAAAGAAAGGAAAAATTGATATTTCCTTGTTTTAACATCACTTTGGTATGAAGGTGGCGCTTGAGACATATCTCGCCTCTATGTCCATATGCCCTCGGATCCATCTAAAAAAATGTTCATGCACAGCTCACGGGTCTCCAAACTGGTTTTCTAAAAAGCCTTTTGTTATAACAAGTTAACCATTGTTAATTCCAATTAATATTTAAATACACCTCATGACAGTGATACTAAGGTGTTTTGCTCATCCTCGTGTTAGGATTAAAATTTTAATTTTAATTAATTCGAAGTTAACAATTAATTTTAATTATATATTTCATGAATCATGATATTACCAACTTTTCATTCTCATATTTCATCAATTTTTTATCAAAATTACTAAAAAATTTATTTTACACCCCACCATAAGGGGCTTAGTGAAATTCATTTTAATTCCTTTTTAAGTTTTAAGAGAGACATGAAAATATAAATAGATTCCATCGTGACAACGGAATCATGGGCTTGTTTAAATAATGGGAGAAATCACTCCCTAATAGTTTAACTATGATCTATTTCAAAACTAAGAAATAAGGTGTAAAATTTCAAAAATTATATTTTATTAAATTTTAGTTATGAATAATTAATTCAAAAATATTTTATTAATTAAATATATTATGATCACAAATCCATATAATTTGGTCATAAATTAGCGAATTAATTGGTTACAAATTATTTCTGGGTCATAGATAAAAAATTTTATAAATTACAAATTATTTCTCGATCATAAATAAAAAAAAAATTATAGGTCGCAAATTATTCTAGATCACAGGTCAAACATTTTATAGGTCACAAATTATTTCTCGATCACAAATAAAATTTTTTATAGATCACAATTTATTTATTAAAATAAATCACAAGTTTTATGAGTTACAATTTATTTAACAGTAATAAATTATCAAATGAATTGGTCATGATTGTATTTTTCAAATCACATATTATTTATTTATCACAAAATAACCAATTTATTGATCGCAATCAATCAAATAATTGATCACAGATACTCCACATCCCTAACCCTACCCCCACCGTCACCATTAGCAACCTACCACTCCACAATTACAACCGTTGCCAAAACAATTCCCCAAATCTATTATAGGACACCATCACCACCACCGCTTTTATCAACAAAAATCATCGCCACCACTTGGTCTAAAGAAATCACTGCCACTGTCAGAACCAACAAAGCCGCCACCAACAGATCCAAGAATGCCACCGTCAGATCCACCCCTCTAAATCCACTGTTGATCCAACAAAACCCGCATCTACCCCAGATCCACAATCACCACTAATCCACCAACAAAAACCATGCTAAAACATGTAAATCACCGCCACCACCATTCACTACGTGCGGCTTCTCTGCGCAGCGACGATGATATAGCTGCGCGCGACACTACAGCAGAGATGCCCCATCAGTTGAGAAGCCTCACAGCGAAGCCCCACCTGCAGCGATGCTTGGCCGCGTGCTCGCTGCTTCGACTTCTTAGCGTCTTACGACGACGATGAAGTAGAGAGAATGAGAGGTAAAGTAGAGATAATGGATTGAGGAGGCGGAAGTAAATAAATAATAGGTATGTGTTGTCAATATATAATTAACTGAATTTTATAATATTATTATTTAACATTTAAAATATATTTTTTAAAAATGACCCAAACCCGAAAATTGACTTGGGAGGTGGTCCTAGTGGAGGCTGACTCAAATCCTTGTCATCTAATCATGTCCTTGTCTCATAAATTCATAATAGACCAACTAGAATGGTTCACACACTGGGCCCTTGTTTCATTTTTCACTTTTTTAAAATATATTTTTATTTACCTTATTTTCAATCACACGTTTTTCAATAAAAAAATATTACACTTAATTCAAAAATTTTCTTTCTTTTTATTAATATATTCTCTATCAATCTACTATTTCAAAATTTATTTTATAAAAAAAGTGGGGTTCAATCAAACCCTAAATTCTTGTTCGACCAAATCTAGAACCAGTGTACATGTACTCTATTATAAATATACGTATGAGAAGTTAAGCACTCATCATAAATTCATTAAAATCTAACTTTTTTAAGTATTGTTGATCACGATTAGGGACGGAGTGAAGGTGGACCAAATTTTTTTATTTTTTATTTTTTAAAGTATTGTCAGTTTCAACTTGTCATTTATTGATTTATAGACTTGAAAGTTGTATTACGAAGCTTAGCATGAATACTCTGAAATGGTACTAAGTACTTACTCGACGAGTAAAAAGTATAACCTGAAACTAAACTAAAAAAGTTAAAAGCCCTCGTTTGAGTCTCATTTTTCCATCAAAATGCATTGTTTAAACAGTAATTTGACCACATTTTAATCACATCTTTTAAATAAAATAATATTACATGCAACACATTCTTCATCGTAACACTATTGCAAAATGTACTTTAAAAAAAATGGAGCTCAAACAACCCCAAAATCAATTTACGCCACAATGATAAATTCCTAATTTCAACACTGAGTGTGTCAATTCATTGATAAAGTAATTTAGTTGAATTAAAGATCATATTTATCAAAATAACTTTCTTACCTGTAAATATTCACATTAGAGATTCATCTCTCGTCTCTCTCTCTCACAGTCATCATTTGATCAAAAGTGCAACTCTGCCAGGGTGACCTAGCTTCCGAAAACTCATTTTCAATCGATATTTTAGATTAGAGTAATGTTATTTATCGTAGTTACAATGAAACATCGGTGATGTGATAATTTATTTTCCTTCACTTTTTTTTACCTCCTGCTCTCTTTCATAAAATTGAATTGTTCAATTTCATTATTCTACATAGATCGTCGCGTCATCGATATTCTGTCATTACAATGATAAATAACATTATTCTTTAGATATATCTCAAAGTTGGAATATATGGAGTTTTCATTTTATTAGATAAGAAAAATGTTTTTGACAAACATTGAAAATAACCGCAAAAGAGGACTTTTCAAAAAAAAAAAGAAAAAATTGCCCATATATAAAAAATCCTAACCCCAACTCTTCATTCTTAGTCTTAGTTCTTACAACCTCAAAAAAGTCGAATTAACTTCAAATCTCTCTACTGTCCAATCTTTCGACTTCTACGATGGCTTTGACCCGCGAACAATACCTGTACATGGCTAAGCTAGCCGAGCAAGCCGAGCGCTACGAGGAGATGGTCCAGTTCATGGACAAGCTGGTGGTCACCTCCGCCGCCGGAGCGGAGCTCACGGTGGAGGAGCGCAACCTCCTCTCGGTGGCTTACAAGAACGTCATCGGCTCCCTCCGCGCTGCCTGGCGCATAGTCTCGTCGATTGAACAGAAAGAGGAAAGCCGCAAGAACGACGACCACGTGGCTCTCGTTAAGGATTACAGATCTAAGATCGAGACCGAGCTGTCTGATATTTGCGCCGGGATTTTGAAAATTCTGAATGACTATTTGATTCCCTCGGCTGTTCCGAGTGAGTCGAAGGTTTTTTACCTCAAAATGAAGGGGGATTATTACAGGTACTTAGCGGAGTTTAAGGTTGGGGATGAGCGTAAGCAGGCTGCTGAGGATACTATGGTCGCTTACAAAGCCTCTCAGGTATATATCACTTCTATATATGTATATATGAGTAATTTGATTTGCTTAAGCTGTATTGATACAAGTTGAAGAGTTGTTATATTTCAATTTCATGCATTCTTGTGGTGTTTTTGGAAGAAAATGGAAAAGAAAGTAGAAACATTTGGGAATGAGGGTTGAGATATTGTGGCATAATTTGGTGAGATTGTAGGATTTGAACATTATGTGTTATAAATTAAATACAATTAATTGTTTTTTGATCTAAAAAGGTGGGATTTTTTCGAATCACTTATGAAATGAATCACCTTGTTTAAAAGCACGAGTTAAATTGTTAGTTAATTGGTTAAAGAGATTCATCCATTTAAATAATTGTTGTCTTCAACTTGCCTCACCACATTCACATCGGGATTATCTTTTCATTAATTGATGACGGTTAGACTAGAACCTAGGACCTTTGACACCACAACAAAATGGACTAGATTTTGGTTTTGTAACTATTTTTGGTTCAACTATATACCATTCTTTTCTCTTTGGAAAGAATTATGAACTTTAGTGAGGCTTACGAGAGAGAACTTAAAGTTTTTATCACATTGTTGTTTAGTAGTAAAACGCTTATTGATAATTGGAAAATCTGCATTAAAGGTTCATGCCTTTGATTAAATATTTTAATTGTATGTTTCTTTCTTAACAGGAAATTGCGCTTGCTGATCTTTCTCCCACACATCCTATACGATTGGGTTTGGCGTTGAACTTCTCAGTTTTCTACTATGAGATTCTGAATTCATCAGAGAAGGCTTGCAACATGGCCAAACAGGTTAGTCAACCTCACCTTCAACCAAGTTGAATAATTTTATCTTTTTAACTTTTCAATGATTTACACTTTAGAGCAATCTGGGTTTCTGCCCCTTTGATGTTTAAAATCAATAATTATCTCTCGTTTTGTTCGGATTTTTTGGTTTGGTATTGTATTAGTTCAGTTTTAGGTCTGAAAATTTCAAAGACTTCAAAGGAAAGGTTGTAGATACCAGGGAACCAGTCCATCCAGACTCAATACAACATTAAATATGACTTTCCATGATGAGCGACGCTAGGTGTACAGAAAATGGTTCACAAAGTTTTTACAAGACTTCCGACTTGGCGATTTTACATTCATCCTTAGCCAAAAACACAAAAAAAAAGGCACCATAGTAAGGTGCCTGTGAACCAATTCCCCTGTACAAGGAATTGTTCTTCCATGATTATAAAATTATAAGAAAAAAGTACCTCATAAAAGTAATTAACGTGCAGTAATTTCACCGATTTTTTTAATGTTTTCCGCAAAGTAATAGTTGTGGAAATGGATATATTTTTTGTGGACTATGTATTTCTATGAAGGGCATCTTAAAATGTGAATTATTTTTATTAGTAGTTATTAACTTTCTTTGTATATTAGAACTTTCCAAGACCGTCGTATCCATCATGGAAACTTTCCACAAGACTCAATGCCATGCCGGTTACGAGTTGAAATGAAAGGCTTCCATGACTATTTTAGCTGTCTACAAGACCCAAAAATCCACGTAGAGATGCTACTCGATTCAGTTTACAATAATATATTCAAGAAATTTTTAAAGTGAGTTGCACCAAAATTTATTGTCACGATTTTTATTTTTTCTAGGCTTTTGAGGAAGCTATTGCTGAGCTGGACACTTTGGGCGAGGAATCGTATAAGGACAGCACTCTTATCATGCAACTTTTGAGGGACAATCTCACTCTTTGGACTTCAGATATGCAGGTAGAATACCTGGAAACTCAATGTGAATTATATCAAAATCTTTTCATACAAGTCTATGGAATTTTCATTCGATCCCAGATAATATTTGTATTTGATACGAACAACAATGTCAAATGTCGACTAATGCAACTTTGTTCCTTGTCCCAACATGAGTCTGTATATGTAAAATGGAGATAGTCAAAGTTAAATGTATGTGTTTGATGCTAATGAGCACTAATTCGATCAGTTTTTCTTTTATCTAATACTGGTTTATCGAGAAATTATTTCAACAAAAACCTAGAATTGAAATGAATTTAACTAAGATGTACATTGATGCAGGATCAAGATTATGCTTGAGGTGATGGCTAAATCTGCTCCTGAATTAAGGAGGTGGGCTTTTAATGTCACAATTTGTCTTATAATTTGCATATAACAACAAATCATGGCTTTGGGAATTTGTGTTGTGTTTATACAACGTTTTATTTAAATTTTATGAATTTCATTGGCGTTTTGCACGTTCGGAATGCTTCTTGGAATGTCGAAAATTTGTTTGAAAGAATACAAGGTATTAGCATACATCGTTCCGAGAAGAAATTGAAACAAATTTAATGTGAAGATGTTTGATATAACTTAAAAGTGCACCTCTTTATTGATTTTTCGAGCAATATGTCTCCCTATTTAGTCACCTGTTGCTTTTACACTACATCATATCAGATACACTTCATGAGCTTTATTACAATATGATAGACATATCATATGTACGTCTTGATCACTTTTCGAGCCATATCTCATCTAAAATAAGGTTTGTCATATCTATAAATTACATGATATGCATGTGAATTAGGGGGGCACAACATGTGCCGACTCGACAATCAATTGTGTCAATTGGATTGAGCTTATTAAATCAAGCAATCTCATCTTGGGTTTGGACTCGGTCCAATAGCCCCATACAAAATGACCTCTTAAATGTGTAGGCCGTGTGTGGGTTTAGCATGATCCACATTCGCATTTCTAAAGCCTAATGCATTTTGTGACAATAGGCTCCGAAAAAGGAATGAAAAACAACGGAATTACTTCTATGTTTGTATAAAAAAACCCCAGGAAATTTAGTCCCTGTTTACTTTTGTGAAAAAAGATTTTTAGTATATTTTAATAAAAATTGTCGATCCCATTAATTTAAACATGTGATTAAAAATAGGGTTGGAAAAAAAATGAGGACTGAAACAGAGACTAAGTCCTTAGCTCTAACATATGCCCAAGAATCAAAAAAAAAAATTTCTCAATTGTTATTGGCATTAAATTTCTTATTTTCTCAGTCACGTCATTTTTTATATACTCTATTCAAGAGTAAGGATTACTTGTGCTATATGCATGAATTTCGTTAATAGACTAAGGTATAAAGTGAATACGATTGTGTTCTTTTCACGTGAAAATGCAAAACAATATTGAAAAGTGACAATCATTTCAAAAAAGTTGGAACGAAGTACGGAAGAATGAAAATCTTTGCAATTAGAATTTTTCACGTTGTACAAAAGAAATCATTCTGTAAAAATTACCGACTCTCACATGGGGGCTGAGCCCCATGTGATTTAAATATTACAAAAAAAGGGGCCCCACCTTGATGTGTGTAATCTGTATGTTTTATAGAAATTTTTTTCTGTACATGTAGAAGTGTTCTTGCAATTATGGTAATTATCCCATCCCTTACATTGTACAATATTTTCAAAAGATTTATTCGTTAAAAATCTGGAAAAAAAAAATGAGCAAGTATGATTAATATCTGAAAAATCCCCCCACCCCTCCTACTATCTAATATCTAATAGGGAAATTTGCAGTAACGGTTTCTAACCTTTTCAATTTTTGCAGATTTTATCCTAACTTTCATTTTTGTGTTAATAAACCTTACATAAATATATATTTGGAGTCAAAATGGACCGTTAGCTGACAAATTTTGACTAAATCGAAATGGTAAAATGGTAAGTTTAAAATTACTACATTAAATAAATAAATAAAAATCAAAGAAATAAAAAATGGTTTCCTCTTCACCCACCCCCCCAACCTACCCCCCACAATTGAAAATCACCACCAACATCGGGCGATACCACCACCGGTTATATTTTTTTCCCAACACCACGAACTCAAAATTATCGGCAACTCCTCCTCCGATCACACCCACCATTGCGGAATATCACCGTCGACTCCACAATCCAAACGCCTAATCTGATGATGGTATTTCAACAAAAATTGGGACAAACAATCCATGCAGCTTCTAGGATTTCAAATCTCGATATCACGCTACTACAAATTTCACATTCAGAAACTCACTTGTGAGAAATCCAGTTCTGATTTTTATTTGGGTAGGGTATGATTTGATTTTTGGGTTTGATAGAGATGAACTCGGTGAATTTTCCTGGTTTGATTTTTGAGTGTGCGGGTGAATTTTCTTGGTTTGATTTTAGAAAGTAGCGATGGAAGGTGCTGGCACTGGTAGTGTGTGGTGGTGAGTGAGAGTTGTGGAGGCGATGTGGGCGTGGGTCGAAGGTCGCGATGGTGACTAATTCTGGTAAGGTCTTATCAACGAAAAAGACCTTGTTGGTTTTGATTTAGGGTAGGGTGGGTTTATATATTTATTTTTTATTTTTTGGGTTTTTTAACAAAATTTTTAACTTATTTAATATAAGGACAATGAAAGTACCATTTTACCCCTTCCAATTTAATCAAAATTGGGTAAGTCCACTTTTCTTGATCAACTAACGGTCAAATGAATGTTTTCCAATCATTTGGACTCCAATTGCATATTTATGAAAGATTAGAGATCTTTGCTGATACAAAATGAAGGTTATGATTAATTTTGCAAAAATTGAAAACTTTATGGATCATTGCTACAATTTTCCCTATCTAATATGTATACTCATATCCACTTTTTGTTCTTCAAAACTAATATTACAACTAAATGTAAAAGAAAAAAATAATGTTATCTAACACTAGTGGTGCTACAACATCAGTTTAGATGATACCATAAGCGCAATGAGAGATGTAATTAAATAAGTTATTTAATTGTAATTTTCATTTAATATCACATTAGTGTCACCTAAACTGATATTAATGTATCGTAATATTAAATAGCATTACTCAAACAAGAAAAAATTAATTAATTTAATTCTAAACATAAATGAAGGGTGTTTATGTCAAGTTATCAAGGATCTTGTTTCAATAAATACATCGTCTAAATTCTTTGTAAGGGCTAGCTCATAAAAATGTTAAATCCAAAAGTGATCTTAAAAACCAATCAAATTATTTTTGAACTACCTTTTGTACATAAGAAATTAATTGTAATAAAGATGTCATGAAGTTGAAAATCTAGAATATAATCTGAAAACATAAATTGAGATTACGAAGATTTACAAGCTTATTTTGAGATGACAGTTAATTAGTATTCATCCCTTTTGTGTAGATTCAACTTGTTGCATCGAATTATTTTTGCCCTCGTTAGTTTTCCATTCAGTAAAAGAATTTTTTTCAACAATCCAAATTAAAGTTAGAGACATTATACATCATGATTAAAAAAAGAAAAAACGCACGCACACACACACACACTTTGGTGGCTTTATTCGAAATTGGAAAAAGGTAAGGAGCACTATGATAATATAATTCACCATTTTACTTTATAATATATTTATAATTGATATGTGGAGCCCGTTTGAGCTCCATTTTATTGTAAGAATACATTTTGAAATAGTAGATTGATGTAGAGTGTATTGTTAAAACATAAGAAAAAATTTTGAGTTTGTATATAATATTATTTTATTGAAAAATGTATGAATGAAAAGAAACGATAGAAAATTATATTTTGAAAATAATGAGGCATGATAAGTAAATAAATTAAAAATCATTATTACATCATCACTATGGGTCACACACCACTCAATTCTTTACGATCTAGTCACCTTTGACTAGTAACCTTCTCCACTTCCCATCTCAATTTATTTTCAAATTTAAGAAGTCGAGAATTGAATTTGTTTTGCCTTTCATATTTTCAAATAAAGAAAAATATTTATTAACAATAATGCATACTCATATAATTAAGAACATTTTCAAGAAATTATTTAAACATAAAATATATTTTTTATTTTAAAGATTGATAGTGAGTTTGAGTTTTCAAATTTAGAAAGTCAAACCCACTTTCCATAATTAAATGTATTCAGTGAAAATAAAAATAAAGAAAATAATAAATATTTTTTGTAGTAAAATTAAGTGCTAAATATAAAGAGCCTATTAGAGCAATTAAAAATTTTTACTCTCTAAATTATAAATGCTTTTTAAATTGTAGAATGTGCTCTTCAAAAATAGTGATTTTTTTGAAGAGTTATAATATATTCTAATTTTGTATATCCGGAAAAAAAAAAATCCTATTTTACTCTTTCAAATTGGACTATTATGTTAGTTTCTTTTAAGAACATAGTACCATTCTCACCTCCCCCAAGGTTGAAAGGGCAATTTTTCAACATACGATTTCAAAACCACCTTTATTTTCCTGTTTTAGAAAAATGTTAGAAAAATACGGGTAGTGGATCGCCCATGTGGGATGACTCGACCCACAAGTTATTAAAAGGGTTAGAGAGAATTGTTTGAATTTGAAGTTCAAATATGCAACTCCCTGTAACCATCATTAACTCTCATAAACCTCCAATGATTATGGATTTTGGAAATAGATGGCATGAAAAAAATAGTGAAAATTCGTATGAAAATACACACCAAAATTGGATAAGTTCTTAGAACCATATTTTGGACATGAAATCTCACAAAAATTGACACTTAGATCCACTTCCATTATGATCGGGATTGAGACCATTGGAGAACAAGAAATGCAGA
>CAIGRP010039019.1:0-15051 GCA_903798385.1 Fraxinus cuspidata
CCTTTCCTCTATGTTCTCTTTTTCCTTTTATACTCATTTGACAGTTTTTCCTTGTAACATTATTTAAAAAACTGCTTATCGCCCAGTAACCACCCACTTTCTCCATGATAGATGACTTGTCAATAACTGATACTCATTGTCATATAACTACCCACATCTTCCATAATGGATGATTTACCAAAAACCGTCCTTAACCGCTGCTATTATTCCAACATTTAACTGCACCTGATTGAGGTTCTTGGGTCATGGAATGAACTGTTTCAATAACCATTGCTTTAAATAAAAAAGCGCTATGCTTGTTCGGATCTTGGACGTTTTGAACGCTTGGGCAATGATGCTCGCCCAAAGCTTGGGCGACTTACCGGCTTGGCTGATATTGGGCCCCGCTATATGATTCTGTCCCAAGTACTGTCTTAGGACTTTTCATGGTCTCGTTTGGGCTCATCCTTCGAATTTCCTAACTGAGCTTCTATCTTTGGACCATTTAATTGGGCCTCATTTTTTTTACGTCAACACTCTCAGAATCTGAAATTCGATGATTCTAAATAATCGCAGCATCTTAATAAGAAACTATAACAATATCAGTGATGACATATTTATAATTTCTTGAAAATAGACCCTAGTCGTTGGATCCTATCAAGATTGATGTTAGCCATCAGGAGAACAGTAATCCCAACCATTAGTACAAAAAGGCACATTTATACATGTAATACATGTGGATCAGATCACATGTGTTTACCACGTGTACATTAATACATATAAGAAATGCATCTTGGAAAGTGCATCTTAAGGTTGCATTTATGGAAGTTGTTGACGTTGAAATTTATATGAACAAAATTCAAGGCAACTTAAAATAAAAATAAAAGTTTTATTGATAATGACTTGTAAATCTTGATGATAACTACAAGTTTTCACTCTTTTTCCCAAAGGGGATCTTTTGAACGAGTAGAAGTGTTTTTGTAGTAAAGGTTGTTGTGTCCTTCCTTGTCTACCATTTCCCCCTTTTATAGGAAGAAACCTTGCATGCCTTCTAATTTCCCATCTTGTCACCTACATTATCGAGATCAAATAGTACACTTTTTGTCACGTTTTGATTGGTTATGAATTAAACTCATATGTAGTCCCCAACAATTAATTACTTACTTAGGGGAGGAAGCTAAAGCATCTCATTGGTGTAAATAGTGGGTGCTGATGTAAGACCTTCAACATGTCACTTGCTGATTGACCATTAGTACAATGTGTAAGAAAACTATGATCATTGTGTTCCCTTCGACCTTGAAAAACTAAATAATCTTTGTTGACCTTATATGCCAAACTCACATCATTACAGACTTACCACATGCACCAAACTGTACTTATGGACCTCGAAGATTGGGTGCCAACAGTTACTCCTAGGTCAGTACTCGCCGGGGTGATGAGCTGACCCTAAAAATATTTTGGCACACGTGTTTGTTCCTGCAATCATTACGGTAATAAATGGTATAAACAAGTGTTACATTGTTATTTGTGAGTGAGTTGTGATGCACAGTTAATTTCTTCTCCAGGAAGCTTCATCAAAACAGCGTCGTTCTGAGTAACTAGATCTAGCCGTCTATTTTTCCCCTATTTCTTCATCCTACGGTTCACACGGCACTCTTGGTATTTCTTTTCTTTAAAAGAATTTTTAATCTTCATTTCCTTGTTTCAACTTCTCTACACTGTGCATTTTAATCCAAAAAAATATTCTTCGCGTCTTTCTTTACTTTTCGAGTGAGGTCGTCTATATTCAGGTATTCCCTTCAACAAGAATACCTTTCATTTTTCTTTGTGTTATTTTTTACCTCAGCCTTTAATATGAGGGACGAATCGAGAGTACAATCCTGGGGTAACCAACATAAGGAATCTGTACCTTCTTCGTCTTCTCCTTCATTTAGCTCGTCTTCTGCTAGTTCAGATTACCAAGGGGTCTTGACACCCATCCTTATTACCCCAGTTTACCCGAAACAAGTAGATAATCCTAGGAATGTGGGACCGAACCATAGAGATAAGGAAGTTAGACCTCAGGGAGGCAATGGGGAAGATCCTCAAGAATGGGGGACAGATTCCTATAAGTCTGTAGTTACTGAGGATATGCTTGCCAGCTAAAGGGCTAAGTATAATATACCTAATTTAGTTCAGTTAGTTATTCCAACTGAATCTGATCGGGCTAAAATCCCCATCCAGATGCGTAGCCTTAAATTCGATCACCCTAAATGCTGGCCTTCGACTGCCTTTTTCCAGGATAGTTCGACAATTTCTTTCATCTTGGGAAATAGCCACAACCCAACTTTGTCACAATGGATGGAGGACCTTAGTTGCGACTTTAATTTTGTAGAGCAAATTAGGCTATCCTGAACTTAGTGTTGTCCAATTTAACTCACTCTTTACTTTTGAGGAGGATGGGAAAGATTCTGCTGTTGGTATGTCAGTGTTAGGACTAGAACACGAGGACCGTTAGGGCTAGATACCCCATCTTCAATAAAGAAATGGAAGGAGAAATTCTTTTATGTATTAGGAGAATGGCAGTTTCATCCTGCCGAGGTAAATAGAGAGGACGTCATTCCCACCCTCTATCACCCGTTGTGTAAGTGAACACTTTTGACATTTTTCTCTATTTTTATATTAATTTCTGCTCCCTAACTAATTTATCCATTCCTTGTAGAATACAACAAAACTGTCTTAACTAAGGCAGTACAAGAATGAGCTGACGGAATTAGATCTCTTCCCAGGACAATCCTATAAATCTATCATCTCTGATTCCAACTTATTCCAAGTAGGGCTGCTCCAAACTCTTCCATCACCTTCAACATCAGCTAGGGCTCCCACTTCTACTCTTTCTTCATCCAGTAAGTAATCCCTAGTATTTTTTACTTGACTTACACTTCATTCATTGAACTCACATGTGTTCATTCTCATCTCAGATCAAGATTGGGAAATGATGGGATACAAAGTGGCTAACGCAGCAGCTGCTGCTGCTAAAGGTAAAAGAAAAGAAGTTCCAGGCGAGGTGGTAAGTCGATTTGAGGAGATTGACACCAAAGTTGAAGCTAAACAACCTCTCAAATGCCGTCGATATACTGAACCACCATCAACACCTAATCCTATGGTATCTATACCTCCGACTTTCGTCCCCACGCCACCGATTCCTGAGGCCATTCCTGTGATTACTGCGGCTAGCTCCTCAAAATTACAAGAGAAGTACCCTAATCTGCAAAGGCCCAATGTCGATAATTTGGTGGGCCACTGACCTGATATTTTTCTTGATTTCCTCCGGGCTCTTTCTCCTACAAGGGAATCAATTGCAGCACGTCCCTCTCCTCTAAGGAAATCAGTAACTCTTCTCACTGGAAGTTGGAATGAGAAGGAGTAACAATATCTGGCAAAGATGCTAGTTGGTGAGGCCATTATCTCAGCCCAGCTTCATAGTCATCGATCAATTTTATACATGATGTCTGTGACAGAGAAGGTAATTATTCAAATTTAAGTGTTTTTGAAATTTTAATTCAAATGTTGTGATTTATAACTAAAATTGTTATTTTTTAGGTGAAGATCGAGTCGGATAAAATGCTTAAAGTAAAATACCAGGTCATGGCCTTATTTGAGAAAGTTGAGGCAGAGAAGGCAACCTTTTGCTGAGAAAGAAAGAAATTATGAAGATAGGCTGTATAAGATGGGGGAGGAGCTAAATGCGAGATTAACTACCGAACTCGAACTTATGGATAAGAAATAGGCTTTGAGAATCTTGGGGGAGAAAGCCAATGCCCGGGCTGAGAATGAAAGAAAGATCAGGGATGAAGAAAAAATTCTAGCTGATGAGGCCGTAAAAAGAGTTAAAGAAGCTGCCAAAAGGATGGAACAAGTTGAACTCAAAGCGTCTAAAGTCGTAGAAAATTGGTGGGCCTCTCATGAGTTTGACGCACTAGCTCAGGATGCCTATGTCGTGGCCTTCGGCGAAATCATAAAGCATGTCACTGGAGCATTTGTCGAAGGTGGCAGGAGTCCTGATCTCCCCTGCTGACGAGGATGTAGCACACGAGTTCACACGTCTAGTGGGTACATCAACTTCATAGTTCTTTTATAATTTTTGGCTTTTGTCGAACTTTCAAAATTTCTTTAGGGAGTTTTTGTAATTTGGATCCATTAATAACTATCTCCTTTGCTGATCATATATATATATATATATCTTTTATCTTATCTAAGATATTGTTTATTTCTACGTTCTCATTTATAAGAAATAGAACTTATTATGTTTGTTTTGACTAAGTGTTGCAGCACATGTAACCTTAGTTCGGTCTACTCATAAGCAGGGCTTAGACAAATTATTTTCTTGTGGGAAATTCGACTTAGTGTTGTAGCACATGTAACCTTAGTTTGGCCTGCTCATGGGCAGGGCTTAGATAAATGATTTCCTTATAGGATATTCGACTAAGTGTTGCGGCACATGCAACCTTAGTTCGGTCTGCTCATGGGCAGGGCTTAGATAAATGATTTCCTTGTAGGAAATTCGACTAAGTGTTGCAACACATGCAACCTTAGTTTAACCTGCTCATGGGTAGGTCTTATATAAATGATTTCCTTATATGAAATTCGACTAAGTGTTGCAGCACATGCAACCTTAGTTCAGCCTGCTCATAGGAAGAGCTTAGATAAATGATTTCTTTATATGAAATTCGACTAAGTTCGGTGATACAAGATACATTTGCTGTACCAGAAAGCTTTTTCACAAAACTAGGTTATAATACCTTGCAACATTGTTTGTATACGACATTTCTAATTTCAGCCTCATTCCTTTTTTCTTCTACCAAATC
Organism: Fraxinus cuspidata; assembly: GCA_903798385.1. Taxonomy (NCBI): domain Eukaryota; kingdom Viridiplantae; phylum Streptophyta; class Magnoliopsida; order Lamiales; family Oleaceae; genus Fraxinus; species Fraxinus cuspidata. The sequence goes on from CAIGRP010039019.1 coordinate 4,827, forward strand.
CAATTCTCCTCTTAACACCTTCTCATTTCCTTCCTCATATACATTGTTGTCCGAATGGAGGGAATTCCTATCTCAAGTGGGATAACAGCTTCCACCCCAAAGGAGTTCCTCACCCTATCCTCCCTTAAGCATCAAGTTTGGCTTTCAGCGTATGATTGATGATCTTATTGATAGCTTCTACTTGGCTGTTAGCTTGAGGGTAGTTTGGAGTGGAGAAGTGTTTCCGTATGCCAAATTCTTCACAAAAGTTAGCAAAACACGCATTGTCGAATTGTTTTTCATTGTCAGTTATGATGGAGTGCAGTATTCCAAATCTGCATATAATGGATTTCCACACGAAGTTGGTAGTCTTTTGCTCAGTTATCTTAGCCAAAGATTCAACCTCCACCCATTTAATGAAGTAATCCTCGGCTACAATTGCAAAGTTCGTTCCTCCCTTCCCAGTAGGCATGGGACCAATTAAATCAACCCCCCACTTGGAGAAGTACTACGGGAAAATTATATATTTTAGCTCTCCCGGAGAAAGTTTGACTTTAGGAGCAAACTGTTGACACTTATCGCAATTTCTAGCAAACTCCATTGCATGATTCTTCAAATTCGGCCAAACATATCCCTGTCGTGTTATTATATGGACCATATGATAGTCATCTGACGTGATTCCCGCACACTCCTTCATGTATTTCCCGCAAGGCATAGAGCATCTCCTCTTCATTGAGACATCTTAACAAAGGCACTGAATATCCTCGTTTATAAAGGATGTCATCAATCGTTGTATACCTCGCGACCTCATTCGAAGTTTCCTTACTGCGATGGCATCCTCCGAACACAAACCTATTTGAAGGTAGGTCCTGATCCATGCATGTCGATTTTGGGTCGATCATTATGGATACGACCTCCAATCCCTTAATAGCTGGACAACAAATTCTTCCGATCGGAATGCTATCAAATTCTTCCATCCCCTCACTCGTTGCCAACCAAGCCAAGGCATCGGCATGACCATTTTGAGTTCAAAGGAACTGTTTGATCAGCATAGTTTCGAAACTTTTGAACTCCTGTTTTACAATTCGAAGGTACTTGTTCATCCTTTCTTCTTTAGCTTGGTAGGCTTCATTAACCTGATTAACTACTAGCTGTGAATCACTATAGATGATCAAATGAGCAACCTTTATGCCTTTCGCCATTCTTATCCCTGCTATGAGTGCTTCATACTCAGCCTCATTGTTTGAGGCTTTGAAATCAAACGATAACGCTTCGCAAAAAAGTTGATGACATGGGATGATCAAGACAATCCCAGCTCCGGATCGAGCTTCAGTAGAGTATCCGTCAACGAAGAGTTCCAACGAAGTGTCTTGGGAAATTTCTTCTGCAGGATTTGAACTAAACTCCGCCACGAAATCGATGAAATCTTGACCCTTTAAGGTGGCGCGGTGCTTATATCTTATGTCGAACTAACCGAGCTCTACCGCCCACTTAACCATCCGACCTGAGGTATCAGGTTTTTGTAAAACTTGTCTTAATGGATAATTTGTTAAGATCGATATGGTGTTCCAAAAAATAGGGCCTTAGCTTCCTAGTTGCTATAACCACAGTATAAGTCAGTTTCTCCAGTGGGGAATAGCGGAGCTCGGCTTCATGTAAGGCTTTGCTTACATAGTAGACATGATATTGTGTTCCTTTTTCCTCCTTAGCTAAGACAGCACTAGCGGCATGATCTGATACTGCTAGATATAATATCAGTACCTCTCCTGCCTTTGGTTTTGATAGCACTGGCGGCTGTGCCAGTTGTCGCTTTAATTTATAAAAAGGGAGTTGGCATTCGGAAGTTCATTCAAACTTATTTCCTCCTCACAAGATATCAAAGAAGGGTTTGCACTTATTAGTTAATTTCGACATAAAACGGCTGAGGATAGCTACTCGCCCAATTAGGCTCTGAACCTCTTTAGGCTTTGTAGGGGGACGCATTTCAATAATTACCCTTATCTTTTCTGGATTCGCTTTGATTCTCCTTCAGTTTACTAAATAAACCAAGAACTTTCCCGATCTTACACCAAAAGCGCATTTATGTGGATTTAGTTTCATCCTGTATTTCCTCGGTATCTTGAACATTTCAGTGAGATGTTGTGGATGGTTACTAGCATCCGTACTTTTTACTAACATATCATCGACACTAATTCCATGGTTTTGCCAATATGTTTGGCAAACATAGTATTGACTAGACGTTGGTAAGTGGCCCCAGCATTTTTGAAACCGGATGTATCATTTTATAACAATAAAGTACTCTGTCAGTGATGAACTCAATATGTTCTTGGTCAGGTTCATGCATGCGGATTTGATTATACCCTGAGTATGCATCCATGAAACTGAGCAACTCGTATTCGGCCATAGCATCTACCATTTGGTCTATTCTTGGTAATGGAAAGCTATCTTTAGGGTATGCTTTATTCAAGTCGGTGAAATCTAGCACATCCACCAATCCCATTGTTCTTTTTCACCAGAACTGGGTTGGCAACCCATTTCGGGTGCATTGCTTCACGGATAAACCCAATGTGAAACAACTTCTATATTTCTTTATTCAAGACCACATACCTTTCTGGATTAAGAGGTCGATGCCTTTGTTGTCTGGGCTGTACCTTTTGATTAACGCCCAGCTTAAGAGGGTAATCCTCGGGACTATTCCCTCCATGTCCAAATGGTTCTAGGCAAAAACATCGAGGTTAAGCTAAAGGAACTCGATGATTTGACCTCGGTAGAGAGGTTTTAGTTCGTGTCCTATTCTGAGTTCTTTTGGTGGGTCACCTGGTCCGACCTCCACTTTATCAAGTTCTTCTATAGGTTCTCCCATTTTCACTCTTACATCTATCGAACTGAGGTCAACTTCCATCATATGTACCATGTTGACCTCCGAGCAAATCTTCATTTTACACGATCTAGCAATGTCTTTATTTCTTTGACTTGTCCTAGACCATGGGGCATGGGGAACTTGAGAGAGTAGTGGTATAGGTCAAACAACAAAGGCTGTCCCATTACGGCGTCATAAGAGGAATCGGAATTTATTACTACAAACTCAGCATTCACTTTAGTCTGACGTAGAGCTTCACCGACCTCAACAGGAGCTTGTTCAATCCCTTAGCCTTGGTGTGGATATCGTTGTAGGAAACTCAGAGGGATGCCTACCCATTTTAGTATGTTAACGTAGAGTATGTTGAGAGAGCTTCCTATGTCGCCAAGGACATTGGGAATGACTACTCCTACTATGGGTACCGATATAACCATGATCCCAGAGGTAAGGACATGGATCCGCATCCTTTTCTTCGAACGAAAGTCAATCGTCTGTCTCTCTTTTGTAATGTTTCTCAGTGATGTCGATCTTACTGAGCTCGATGACAATTGGCTTTTTTAACCTCACCTCCCATGTTCGGCCCATCTATTGTCCTTTTATCATTTGGATCCGTGGGCCAGGTAAATCAATGTTGCAAGCACTTTCTTCCACTTGATCCTCACGTACTATACATGTTCCATGTAGAGTAGGAAACTTCAAGTAGTAATGGTATATCAAGATGGTGGCCTGTAACTCATGCAGTATGGATCTTCCTAGTATGACATTGTAGTTGGAGGGAAGATTGACAACAATGAAATCTGCTAAGATCCTTCTTCGGCAAGGGTATTCACCCATTTCCATACTTAGAACTATATGTCCTTGAGCTTCAATTAGATCACCAGAAAATTCTTATAACCTCCTGGAATCCCGCTAGAGGCAACGCTCTTGGATTCCTATTTGTTCCAACGTTCGAGAGTATAGCACATTGACTGAACTCCCATTGTCAACAAGAGTTTGGTGTACCTGTACCCCTACAATAGTTATATTTATCACTAGTGCATCGCTTTGGTCCTGTGAAATTATGTATGCGTCTTCTTCCGAGAACCAAAACCACTCTGAGTATGAAGCTATGTGAATCTCAGGTTTTGATAACACCACGTTATAATTTTGCCAAATACAGTTATTGCATGCTTGTTTACATCTGGTTCTTCTAGACCCTTCAAGGCATTGATTGCCGCTTACTAGATTTCTGATTTCGATTCGATGTAGAGGATCCCGAGCTGGTGGAGAGGGCTGAGCCCATTGAGTCGTTCCTTGATGGTTTGGCTGTTTATTGTCAGTTTGTTTTGACTCTTTTGGCTTAGCTAATAACTCTTGTAGTTGACCTCGCCGAATTAAAGATTCCACCTCTTCTTTTAGATTTATGCAATTATAGTTGTTTATGTCCTGGCGTTCTATGTTATCGGCAGTACCTCTTTTAACTCTTCCCTGTGAATTCCTTTTTCCGGGGCGGAGGTCTACTAAATGTTTCATTTTTCCCTGTTTGTAGGAAAACTTCTTTCAGTGTGGCGTTTAGCGGATGATATTCACGGAACCTATTCAGATATGGCTTGGAATGACCTTGATCCCTTCTGTCCCTTTTCCTTTCTCGACCAAAATCTTTATCCACCGATTTCCCTTTTGTCTGTTGTGGACATTGTGGATTCAGTTTGAGCTATTCTTGATCTGATGTGGCTTCTTCTACGCTAATATGTTTTTCAGCTCGGCTCAAGAACTTGTGATACGTCCGAGGTCTGTCCTCATGTACAGACCACCAAAATCTCATTTTTGGTCTTAGTCCGAGAAGGACCGCCATGAGCACAGAGTCATCAGAGTTCTTCTCGACCTCCATGGACTGCTTGTTAAATTTACTAAGGTAACTTTTGAGTGATTCAGTTTTCCCCTGCTTTAGCTCACCAACCGTTCTTTGGGTGTGGTTCATACTTTGGAACCCATAAACTGAGCAAGAAACTCTGTAGCGAGGTTATTCCAGCTTTTTATGGATCTTTGATATATCTTCCTGAACCAGCGTTGGGTCTTATCTCCCAAAGTTAATGGGAAAGCACGACACATTATCACGTCTCCTCCTCCCTAAAGTTCCATCTAGGAGGTATATTTGTCTAGGTGACTGAGAGGGTCTCCTTACCCCTCATACCACGTCAGTTGTGGCATTTTTAACTTTTTGGGTAGAGGTTCAACAAGAATGTCCTCTATATAGGCAGAATGGCACTTCGTGAGATGTTCCTCCATGCTACCTTTATCCTTTGCTTCCAGGTCAGAAATGCATTTTCTTAAAGTACTCATTTTGGGTTATGTTCGTCCCGCAGGGCGCATGATATGGGGTTCATCTTGTCTATTCATAGGAATTAGGGAGTGTAGGAACTCAATTTGTCGAATACATTGTTAGTTCTCTTTGCGGTTAGTATTGTCGTCATGGGATAACTTTTGATTTCTTCAGTTTTGCTTTTGAAAGGATCTCCTCCTGAGAACTGGAGAGTCCTCCTAGTGGGAGGTCATCGAATTCTCTCCCTCTGGGAGGATTTGACCTCAGTATCTTGTAATAGAGTATGGCCCTGGTTTCGTTCTAGTCTATTGACAGTGTTTGTTAGTTTCTCAATGGTTTCTTTCATCCCAGCCATTTAATGGTTTTCATCTTGACTTCGTCTTCTTCCAACATATTGTGGATTACTGGTTTTTACCTACAGTACCGAGCTCAAAGAGTACACTTTTTGTCACGTTTTGATTGGTTGAAGAGCTCGGCCTATCTGGTAATTATGAATTAAACTCATATGTGATCCCCAACAATTAATGACTTACTTAGGGAGGAAGCTAAAGCATCTCATTGATGTAAATAATGGGTGCTGATGTAAGACATTCTACATGTCACTTGCTGATTGACCATTAGTACATTGTGTAAGAAAACAATAATCATTGTGTTCCCTTCAACCTCGAAAAACTAAATAATCTGAGTTGACCTTATATGCCGAACTCATATTAGTACAGACTTACCACATGCACCAAACTGTACTTATGGACCTCGGAGATCGGGTACCAACAGAAGTGTTCTTTTATCTGATCATGCACCAACCATCATTAACGCATGGATTCGCATTGAAAATTGCAAAAGTTAAATACTAAACTGCACAAGTTTGCTACTCAATATAAATAGTTAAGCTCAAACTTTGGATAGTATTAGAAATATTTGCTTATGTCACTAAAACAAGATGAAAATACTGAACTTTGTTTTTGCTAAAATTTAGTTAAACATCCCTTAACCTAATTTTTATAAGCAGCCAAAACAAAAATTTCACCAACCATTTCTGGTCTCACATATTGCAACGGATTATCAAGGCATATACCTTCAAAATAAAAAACATTTTGGAAAAGCACAACGTAGAACCTGAACACAAGTCCTAAACCTACCATAAATAATTATATTCAAACTTCAGAGACTATTTCTTATCAATTAAATATACTGAGATAAGTGGTCGGAAAATTGAACATTATTTGTGATACTATCTTGAGCTCTCTCTGTGCGAACCTATGTCACTATCAGTGAACACTTTTAAAGTTATAAAATCATCAAATCATGTGTGAACTCAGGCCATCATTAGCAAACATTTATAATATGAAGCCTTGTGTTCGATCTTGAATGTAAACAATGAGCATATGAGGCATGAGAATGTATAATTAATGAACAAATAAAAATAATTTTACTTTATTTGTTTCCACAAGTTATTCTACATCAGCACAAATTGTACTGAAGTACACATGAATAAGAATGATAAACATGCTCAACATGACTTTATAATCAATGAGTGAAGGACATGTAGCATGTTGAATAAAACGTAAAAAGGTAATAAATTTAGATTAAGCTCACTAATCAACAACTGAAACATGTCATTAAAGAGAAAGACTAAATAATTCTCAGGACCTCATCGGAATATAAATAGGCATAGTTGAGAACAAAAAAAGATATGAACAATTGTATACAGTCTCCTTTCAAATAGTCATTTCGTTCCCAACTCTCGTTGATTAGTGTATTTTGCACACTTATGTACGTCATTAAATTATAGTATCTGTTAGTGATTTAGATGATTTACAGCTTAATTTTGTGTTAATTATGTTTTTTAGGTTGAACTCAATGTAAATTAGTAGATTTGGAAGAAACGAATGAAAAACGTTCGAAAATGAAGGAAATTCAAAGTTTAGCGACCAAAGTGTAAACTTTCAATAGTTGATTCGGAGTATAAAATGATGAATTAAGATCATATAGGATCAATTGAATGCAACTGGAGGTTAAGTGATTGAATAATAGTAGAATTATTTTCAGAAATCAATTTTTAGCAGAATAAGTTATGCTATAGATTTTTACCCTCAAATTAAAACCCATTTTTCGGATAGAAAACATTCGAATTGGAAACTTTGTATATGATAATTGTATCCCTTTGAATTAACTTTCCAACGTATTTTTGAATCAACTCAATCAGATATCTGTAGAGAAAGTTATGGTAAAAATACCGAAAGTTGCTCATGAACGACCTTGTGCGCTCGAGCGACAATTCATGGCGCATGCATGGCATCCTATTTTTCCAAAACTGAGAGTCATTTGGTTCTATGGCTCACATGATAGTTATACTGGTGTGTGCATGGGGGGCCTTTTCGCAGATAAATCTTTAGTTTCATTTCACGATTCAAACTCTTTTGGAAACCAAATTGGACGCGATTTTGACCTATTTTCTGACCATTATAAATAGAGAATGAGGGCTACAAAAAAAAAAAAAAAAACCTCTCTTGCCTCTTGATGCAAAATATTATCATCAAATTCATCAAGAATAAGGGTCAATTGTTATATTTTGAGAGGAGATCAAGTCATAGTAAGGAATTGAAGGTCAATTACATCAAGATTTTGAAGAATTCAACTTTGGGTTTGAAGATCAACTTCTTTTGATTTATTTCATGATCCGAGTGATATTTTTCTATTATTCTTCTTGTAGTTTATATATTANTTCAACTTTGAGTTTGAAGATCAACATCTTTTGATTAATTCATGATCCGTGTGATATTTTTATATTATTCTACTTGTAATTTATTTATTAACATGCTAGACTAGATCTGTTTTTGTATTGGATGAAGATAAACCCTATTGTTTATTTGTTTTAATTCAAGACTATAGTTTAGTTTATTTCTTGCGTTTCTTGATTAATTTTGCATACCCATTGCATTACTTGATTGATTGGCTACCAATTAGATAATTAGTTGCGTATTGTAGTGTTAGGAGACTCACATAGCTTTAGAATGCAGTAAAATTAATATATGTGTAATAGATGTTAGGAATAACATTTATCACGTGTGTAATCATATAGATAATCTAAATTTTAATGCATTCTAATAATTTGAATTCGAGCTGGGAATAGATTCGGGTCGTGGTTACGATAAATTTAATTTGTTTTGGAAGAGAAAATTATATATCGTAACTTTATCGATTGTCAAGAACGCATGAAAAAAATTAGATTACAAATCAAGAATTGAAATAGTTAGCAATAGGCAGATTCGAGATCCAATATCATCTATAAATTGATAAAAATGTCACATTTTTATAGCTTTCTTAGATTAATTAAACAAGAAATAAAATCAAACTCTTTTTTGTTTACATAATTCGAATCTCATAAAAAATTAATTAACTTGAATTGAATTTATTCCCTGTGGGACAATACTCTCAACTCATTAATTCTATTATTTATCAATCTCGTACTCTTACGGATTTTGTACGAACACTCGTCTCGACAATAATTCAATGAATTTAGGAAGGGAAAATCTTGTCTATATGAGATAAATTTGTTCATCTCAATTTTGAGGTTGACTTTATGCAGACCACGATACACAATATGTATATAAGTAATTAATTTATGTATATTGGATATTATTGAATTAGTGAAACCCATCTAGCTTCTCGATTATGGCATTTGTAATGTGCCTCTGTATGTAAAAAAATATCAAGCTCACGCAGAAAGTAGAAGATCCTTTGCTAGCAATGCAGCTAGGATCAAGGTTTCGTGACATACAACCAAGCGAGATCAAGATCCATCGCATCGATCGATTTTTTTCATCTTTATCTATTTGTTTAGAAAATGGGCTAGCGTATGATAGGGCAAAAAAAAGCCCTTTGTATAGTCTAATATCACATGGCGCTGGTCGGGATGCATGATAGAGGATGGGATAAGATGATAAAGTTGACATGTATTTGTCAAATATATAGTAAAAGATAAAGGTGTTCTATAAAAAAAAGTTGTAAGGTGAAGTTATTATACATTTTCTCTCTCCTGTTTCTTAAACCTTTAAATATGGGAATGCCTTTAAACATGAAAATGTAAATGAAGTGAATTGTAATTTTTTTATACCTGAATTCTTAAGAAACTCTATCTTTTAATTAAACTTTTTAACAGTTTGTAAAGTATTTTAGTTTCTAAAAAGTTAGATACAACGTCTAAAGCTTTTTCTAATGAACTTATAAAGTTGGTTTTTTAAGTTTGTAGATAGGTGTAATATTACTTCAAGCCAAAGGAAGAACTTAGGAGACGTGAAGATGTGATTCATTGTACAATAATTGAGAAGAACATTCTCATACAATAATTGAGTGATCACTTAATTACTTACATCTAAGTTTTTAGTGTAGGAAAATATGGAAGAGGAAAAGAAGGAAGATTGAAACACGAACAAATATGAAGAACACCAAAATAAGGCCCAAAACACATATATAATACACTTTCCTAGAAACGATATTTTCATCCTCACGAATTGCTTTTAGGATTTTTGACAAATAATTTAAAGGATACGACAAGCCTTTAAATTTTTTGCACAAAGCTATTTCTTGTTGACATATAGTCAAACCGTATGTTTTGATTATAACAAACAAGCTACGTTTATCTAATTTAATCCTTAATTTGGTTACATGTTGGCAAATGGAGTCAAAGTCATTGAACGGAAATTGGCATATCAAAGAAGTTGAAGATCGCTNCAAAAAGGGGGAAATTGTTGACATATACTCAAATTGTATGTTTTGATTATAACAAACAAGTTACATTTATCTCTAACTTAATCTTTAATGTGGTTACATGTTGGCAAATGGAGTCAAAGTCATTGAACGGAAATTGGCATATCAAAGAAGTTGAAGATCGCTCAAATGAAGATCGTTCAAGCACTCATGGAAACTAAGTCTTACGACATCAAACACACATACCGAAGTTAGCCTAAGAATATGTAACTACACTTTCCATAGAATGGTTGTAAAGGTAAAGCACTTTAATCTTTGGCAAACAATATTTCGAAGGCTCAAGAATTGGCATTCTCGTACACGACAAAGTTTAG
>CAIGRP010039020.1:9072-34637 GCA_903798385.1 Fraxinus cuspidata
GGGGCGGGGATACCTCCCCCGCCCCGCTAAGCATTTCCCCGCCCCGTCCCCGCCCCGTTCCCCGTTTAAGGCGGGGCGGGAGTTATTCCCCGTTTACTCCCCCGTTTAAATTTTTTTTTTTTAGTTTTTGATAATTTATTTTTATTGCTCTCATTCATTAGACTTAGACAAATAATTTTAGTTGCCATTTTTTATTAGAACTAATGAAAATTTCAATTTAAAGTATTGAATTATAAGGAAAATAAAATAAAATTAAACGGGGCGGGGCGGGGGGCCCGTTACCCGTCCCCGCCCCGGGGAGAAATTCCCCGCCCCGAATACCCGTTTAAGCGGGGATCCCCGTCCCGTTCGGGCCATTGGGTTTGTCGGGTTTTTTTGCCATCCCTGTGCAGAACCACTGAGCTGAAATAGTGTAGTTATTATAAAGCGACACTAATTTGGAGGGAGTTTCCCTTCGGTGAACTGGTTGATGGTAAGATACCTCAAGAAAGAGCATTCTATCAGTTGAACTTATATGCCTCGAGGTTTTTCATTATGTTATATATATTGCTTCTCTGTAACGGGAAAACTCTGGTTAAGTAAATGTAAGGAAACCACAGTACAAAAGAGTTGCATAGAAGGAACTGTTTACTTGAGCATCAATGTTTTTGGAAAATATTTTTTCTGTTCTCTATTTTCTTTCTATTTCATCAATCCTGCTTGTATTGCTGGTTAAAAAGTACCATTCTATTGAAAAGTGGAGAGGGAACATAGTAATCTAGTTAGTACTTATTACTTGGCAGAACAGGGCATTCTTTTAACACAACAATGAATGCTTTTTGCAGATTAACTATGTATTATCATTCGAAGAGATCACTTTGAAGTTTATTAGCATAGGCGAACAGGTAACAACAGTTTTTCTTCCAATATTTTGACTAATTATTAGCAGTTTCCTTGCAGTCAGGTACTAATAGAAAATAGAAATTCTGCCATTTTGGCAATTTTTCAAGTAGTCACTCATCCATGTCATAATTATTTGTGTACGATGTTTTCCTGTTACTATTTTTTCCAACTTTTTTTTTCACCCTTTGTGTTCATAGTAACATAGAAGAGTCAGCCAAAACATAATCATTTGAATATAGAGAAAATTGACGTGCTTCTCCTATGCCTTATATACTGTTTCTAATGATAAAATTTATCTGTGATCAAGTAACTTTCATCAAGTATTGTTCCTATGCTGTTGTTATCATGCTTACTTTCTTCTACTTAGATAATCCTTGTTCCATCAAGTCAATGCCATTCTATGTACTGAGATTACAGAGCTTGTTAAATTGCTTTCCATTACGCCTCTTTTAATCCAGAGATTTGAAACTATTAGCCTGTTTTTAAGATTTTCTGTAAGAAGGCTTTCTGCATTGTATTATTGTTTCTGATTTACACTCTGTTGTTGCCATTTATTTCTTCTTCACGTGATATTTTGCTAAATTATACAAGCTTTAACATTTTACTCTGTGCATGCAACCCAAAATTTTGCATATGAATTAACAGAACCGTGTGCAACGAAATGGCCAAGACATAGGTGCAACTGTGGCAAAACTATAGACAAGAAGCAACTACTTAGTGAGTGTATGATACAAGCGTACATGTAGTGCATCAATTGTATTTGGATTAACTAACTTTTGTATACTTATAGCTTTGATTTCAAGCATGGCAACTTTAATTGTTGTGATCAACCAAAATTCAAGCAAAAATAGTGAATTTCTTCATCAATCTGTTAAAGTAGCTTGTCAATCTGAAGAGAGATGATCTCTAAGAAATGATTTTTGTAACTGCATTGAATCTCATCATGGTGTTCTGAACCAGTTTGATGGCTCACTTCTGTGCTCATTATTTGTTTCGAGTGTTGAACCTCCAGTCTCTGGTGTAGAACACACAAGCTGATGTGCATACTAGTAATTCCATCTTGATTTTTTCCAAATGTTGCATGTGACTTTCATTTCATTCTCTAATTGGATTGAAATTCCATGGTTCTTTTTTCTAGACTTTCTGCTCGTTTATTTGCTTGGAGATGAATATATTGAATTGATTATTTATATGATTGTAAACTTTTTATCTTTTCTATGCTCTTTCTCATGTTCACCATGATGAGCTTAATTTTCTCCGTATGATATAAACTAAAATTCTGCTACTTATTGGATCTAGAAATACAGTTTTGCTTTATTCACGCAAATCCAAGTCTAATGCATGTGTCAAACATGAGGTTAATGGAACTATCCTTGATGACCCTAAGATAACAATCCAGCTGTCTTTTCTGATGTTTTAACAAACATGCAGGATGCTTTAAGAACCTTCTTGTTACGGAAGCTTGATAATCTTGCGAAGGATGACAAATGCCAGATCACGATGATTTCCACTTGGGCAACTGAGTTGTACTTGGATAAGGTGTGGATGCTGCATATTTTTCTATGGACTAACAACTTCATTTCTCTTAATCCTGTCCTCCTCGAGTAAATTTGTACCACTAAGATAAAATACTGAATCTTTGGTTAGGTGCTCTACCTCTTATGCAAAATATTCCCCTGTTGGTAGTTGGTAAAATTCAAGTTTCTTGGCAAGGATGCGAAAATTTGTTCTCTGTTAAAGCTTCTTCTTGAGAATCTAAGAACTTCCATCATAAGTCATTTAAAGTGCAGATATGGTAATGAACTTGAGATTTTCATGCTGCTTATATATAGCCTTGGCTGCAGAATCTTCAATTGTCCCTTCTGCAGCATAGCTCACTTTTCTACTAGTTCAAGGGAATATAGTAGATTCCGAGAATTTGAGTCTAATTGTGAAAAAGAAGAATAGAGAAAAGGAAATCCTTGCATTTACTTGACCACGATTAGCTATTATATCATTGCCAAGACTGAATCCTTGTTTTATAAAATATTTTATATTTGTTGCATTTTTTACTGACATCTTGGATGAATGATGAACATACGGAACAAAATAAACAAAATTAGCTTTCTGGAGGATATGAAAAATAAAATCCAAGAAAACCAAGACCTAATCATGCAGGTGGTCATCCGCAAGGAGACTAACTTGTTTATTGAACTTGTTTATTGTCAATGTTGGACGCATGGATGTGCAGGGTATTGTTTATACGTCTGCCTAATGAAATTTCTGATAGGAAATTTGGCATCTGTTATGGGCTTTCCAGTTTCTTTCACTTCTACTAATGAGTCTATTTACATGAAGAATTCGTATGTGTCCATTTATTTTCAATGTTCTGTTATCAGATGAATCGGCTACTTTTGGAAGACGATACTGCATCTGAGAATGGTAGTTCAGAGTACCAATCAATCATTAGGGAGTTCCGCGCCTTTTTGAGTGACAGCAAGGATGTATTGGATGAGGCAACCACCATTAAGCTGCTAGAAAGGTTATTCCTGTTGTAGTTAGTTTTGTCTTTTTTTAGCTTCTTACATCTCTCATGAAATGTAAATCATGGATAAAAAGAAATTTAATTGTTTATTAAAAGTCGCTTAGCCTCTAATGCTTCCCAACATTGTGTGGATAATACTTGTCTATAAAACAAAATTTTATTTTTGATAAACTGCTAAATTTACATTTTTATGTAAGAAGTCACATTTTAAATTCCTCTTAAATATGCTGACCAAAAGATCTCTTTATTTAAACACGTTTATTATGATATCTTGCAGCTATGGTAGGGTTGATGAATTGGTATTCTTTGCTAGTCTTAAGGAGCAACATGAGATTGTGGTCCATCATTATATTCAGGTGCTTCTTTATCCCCCACTTTCTTCTAATGCCATCATAATTCTAGATCTTTCAACCGCTGTTTTCTTTATCTCTTGATCATATGCTTCTTCATGTGCATGTCATAGTTATCATTGATTGATTTATTGCATCCTCTAGTGCCAAAATATTCATTTTACCTTTCAGCATAATTTATTGCATCTCCAATGCATAATACTTCAAAACATCATTTATTTAGCCACAGTTATTCATTAGTAATTTAATTCAATACGATTTTGCTGACTTTTTTTATTTTGTAAATAGCTGGGAGAAGCAAAGAAAGCACTGCAAGTTCTTCAGAAACTTAATGTTCCCATAGACCTTCAGGTATGGGCTAATGGAAAATTTACTTCCAAACTATTTTCCGTCGGCACTCTGCACTACAAGTACTGTAACCTCCTTCCCCATTATGTCTTTGCTTAAGCTGTTTCGTTATGTATGCTAATAGGCTTTCTTCGGAATCTGTATATTATTATTGAAAGATGATTAGTAATCCTATTTTGCAGTACAAGTTTGCCCCAGACCTTATCATGCTTGATGCATATGAAACTGTTGAATCATGGATGATCAGGAAAGACCTGAATCCAAGGAAGCTCATTCCTGCAATGATGCGTTATTCAAGTGAATCGCATTTAAAGTAACTTTTATCTCTACATAGTTTATTTTGCTTTCTTTTTCTTTGATATGGGATAGACCATATACTCTTGCTGTTGCATTGATGATTGGAAATTTAGAACTCTTCACACTTATATTGCATTGGTGTCTAAGAAAATTGAGGACTCTTTGCAATTATACTTGCATTAGCTATGTCTCTAATATTGCTTTTGGCCAGTCCTGCACTTAGGCTAACTTTTAGTTTTCAACTCAACAATTTCACTGGAGCTGTGTCTTTCTCATATCGAGATCTTAAACTGATATTGTGGATATGTTGCTTGTTGTGAGAACTCTCGATGAATAAGGTAAATGCATAAAGCACCAAGACCAGTATAATTTAGTGCAGCTGCAGATCTGATATCACATAAAATTTGTTTCAATAAAATGGTAATTAAAAGGTTTGGAGAAAAGTAATGCAAGTAAAATAAATTTTTGGACTGAAAATACTGAAGGGCTAGGATTTCCATAGACAAACCCTTATACCTTCTGTCTTAATGGGCTTGGTTTGAATGTGTGATAAAAATAGGACTAATGGTTTGATCTGTTGCTTTATTGAGTTGGGTTGAGCAGCATTGAGTGATTATAAGCAATCAAAGTTCATTCTTTACTTGACTAGGAATTTGTATGCGTTATACCATCAGATATGATCCACTATTAATTAGAATATTTTGGTGGAAATTTTTTTGATTAATTGATGAATGTTTGTTCTGCCAAATTTTCAGGAATGAAACTCATGAAGTAATAAAATATCTGGAGTATTGTGTTCATCGTTTGCAGAATGAGGATCCTAGTGTTCACAATTTGTTGCTCTCATTGTATGCCAAGCAGGTTTGCTTAGTTCACTTTCTGAATGTCTTGTTAACCTCGTAATCATGTGTTTTCTTTCTCTTCCATCTTTTTGTTACTTACAGATGTTAAAATCACCCTCTAAAATTTTTTTACTGGGAATTTTTCATATTTTCTCTGAGAAACTTCTCCACAATAGAGTAGTGATCTGATGTAATTTCCATTTCTTTTCCTCAAAATAAAGGCACCTAGGGTCCTTGTCAATCATAACTTTAAGTAAGGACATATTTGAAAATGTAATAAATATTTTGAAAAGGGTTCATTCTTTGTGAGCGTTCCATTAAGTAAACGAGGACATATATTTTCTTATACACTATCTTAATAAATTTTAATGTGCTCTAATTGTGGCATAAAAGCTTTTCATGACTTATTGATATAATGAATGCAACCAATAGAAACCATACATCTGCATTGAACCGTATTCCAAACTCCTGATGTATTCATTTACAAAAAGAAAATAATATAGAGATCATAGTTCCATGTCTCTTTTTTGCAATGTTCATGTCCCTATTCATTTCTTAGGAGGATGAGAGTGCTCTTCTGCGTTTTCTGCAATGCAAGTTTGGAAAAGGGCGGCCCAATGGTCCTGAATTCTTCTACGATCCAAAATATGCCTTGCGCCTTTGTCTCAAGGAAAAACGGATGCGTGCCTGTGTCCATATATACAGCATGATGTCTATGCATGAAGAAGCAGTTGCCCTTGCTTTGCAGGTAAGAGCTTCAAATTGACTGGTAGTCAGTCGCTGGATTTGAATTATCTACAAAAAATATTTTGAACATGTTGACGACGCTATTTATGTTAAAGGGTCAACTCTCCTGTTCAATATTTATAGAGAAAAAGTTCGTAATGCACTAAAATTTTTATATTTGCATGCACACATGCTGACTTACACTGAGGTGGTGGCAGTAAGTAACTTATCATTTCTCGAATTCTCTCTTTATGCTACTATGGTTGACTGTCATATCACATCCGTGTTCACTTCAGAATTTGTTAAGACGTCAAACATCCATTCTGTTGTTCAAGTGTTTGCATATTTATATTAAAAAAATATACACACACACACACACACCCACATATTTGACTGTCCAGAAATTTCATCCAATGCAATAGGTCGATCCAGAGCTTGCTATGGCTGAAGCTGATAAGGTTGAAGATGATGAAGATTTGCGGAAGAAACTTTGGCTAATGGTTGCCAAGCATGTCATTGAACAGGAGAAGGGAACGAAAAGGGAGAATATCCGAAAGGCAATAGCGTTTCTCAAGGAAACTGATGGACTTTTAAAGATTGAAGATATCTTACCCTTTTTCCCAGATTTTGCCTTGATTGATGATTTCAAGGTACGTTGCTTTCTTTTAATTTTCCTGTTCAGAGTCAATACATGATGGTTGTGCCATAATGTTGTTCTATTTTTGGTTTGTTTCTTGCATTTGCTGTTCGTAAACATTCTAATCAATGTTATTGGTCCAGCTAGAATCCAACTTCAGAAAGCCTTCAGGTCATTCTTATTTTATATTGTGGGAGAGCTCATTGCATGGACATATAATCAACATCTATTTAATTTCTATTGATCATATTATTTCTTTCAACTGGCTCAAGCATTAGTTATTATCACATCAATACACACGAAGACTTTTATCCTTGATATGACTTACTCCTCTTAGTTGTCAGTTGTCACTAGCTTAAATTTCCTCAAATTGTAGGAGGCAATCTGCTCATCAT
The DNA here is from genome assembly GCA_903798385.1 of Fraxinus cuspidata. Lineage (NCBI taxonomy): Eukaryota > Viridiplantae > Streptophyta > Magnoliopsida > Lamiales > Oleaceae > Fraxinus > Fraxinus cuspidata. The sequence continues at coordinate 16,074 of CAIGRP010039020.1, forward strand.
TGGAGGATTACAATGACCAAATTGAGAAACTTAAAGAGAAGATGAATGATGCTACCCGTGGTGCGGACAACATTAGGAATGATATCAGTGCACTTGCACAACGATATGCTATCATTGATCGTGGCGAGGAATGCGGGGTAATGATCTCTTGATGTTTGTTCCTTTATGATTTGTACAGTCTCAGTAGCGCATCTGTATCAAACTTTTAACGTATATGCTTGAGTTTCCCTTCATTATGTTATCTTTATCTCTGTATATTTCATAGAATGAAGGGTCCCGACTCCCAAGGAGAATTGACCATTCAGTCTTGTGAACCATGCTTAAAAACTTAATTTGCTGGCCTTGGATATTCTCATCTTGTTTCTCAAGGATTCTTGGTCTACTTGATAATCTATTACCTGTGATTTTTGGTTAAAATTCTATATCTGATTTTAACAACTTTATGTGAATTTTGGGTTTGAGTGTCATCATCCATTATATCCTCGTATAATCTCTTAAGTTGCCTGGTATTTTTTTCCTGATCTGGTTAAAACTATTTGTACTTGCTTTCCTTTCGCTTTTACTCTCTTTGCTAAGTTTGCTGGTGTGAAGTTACCAGTAGGGACCTATCTATATATAATCCTTCTTCATTTTCCTGCAAATTTGAGATGCATTTGTGTATTTTGTTTCCCTATTTATATGCTCATGTTCACAGTATGTTTAACAGGTTTGTCGGAAGAAAATATTAAATATGGCTGGCAACTACCCGATGATGGGGGTTTACACATCAGTTGGATCAATGGCTCCTTTCTATGTTTTTCCATGTGGACATTCCTTCCATGCTCAGTGCCTGATTGCCCATGTCACTAGGTGCACTACTGAAGCTCAAGTAAGTTCTGGAATGTATAGGAGAACGTTCCCTGCTTAAATACCTTGTTATTTGAACTTTCCTTGTGTTGAGAATAACAATGAAATTTTACTGAATTTAAGCATTTCTAGTTTTGTGAAAAATTAAAGATAAATATTTTTCTTGAACACCCTCAAATCGGTCCCATCTCACACAGTTATGGTCAAAAGAAAATATTGCTCTTTACACTAGAATAATTATAAGCCGGCCTTCTTTTCACCACAATGCTTTGATACATGATCCACAGACTACCTCAAGAACCATGTTTTTAACCATAGTAATTTAAACATTTCTTTCAACATATATGCTCAGTAAAAGTGGATTTATGTTGCATTTGCACCCTAATTCAGTTCTTTTGGCACTGTACTTAGAGATGCAAACATGAGGCTACTTTAATTGCCAAATGAGATATTAAGTAAGGTTTTAAGCAAAAATGAACACCTTTTCCGACTTGGAATCGTGCATCCATTTTTGTGGAAGTTTAAGCTGACACCACACCAAATTAAGCTGCATAATAACTTTAATTTCTTATATTCTCAAATCAACATATTGAAGAGGGACTTGGAACATCAGATATCTGTGTATATTAAGTAATATTCAATTGCAAATATTAACTATTATGTACAAGGTTTCCATTTAAATTAGTGGATTCTTTTGTTTGGAAGTTTGTTAGCATTATCCCTTGGACTAACGATATTTTCCGCCATCATCTCATTTGGATGAATCCACAGGCTGAATATATATTGGATCTCCAAAAGCAGCTGACTCTTTTAGGTAATGAATCGAGGAAGGAAATGAACGGTAGTTTATCTGAAGACGAACCAATTACGAGCATGACTGCTGGAGATAAGGTCTGAAATACATTTCATACTTCTGACAGTGTTCTAGGCAGTGTCAAGTAAAGTATGTTTGGTAGTGCTTTAAATTTGTAGGGCCTATGGAATGTGTGGACAAAAAGTATGACAAGCTTAAATTATAATTTAAGCTTTTTTGCCAAACATGCACTAGGAATATGAAAACAATGAAAAAGCTTGTTGATTGACTTCTTTGCTTTATCAAATTGGGGTCCAAACTTCTTGATATTAACGAAGACCTACTTGAATTCACATTGTTCATAAATTTTCCATCTAAAAGTTCTTTAATATTAAAATTTTCTATTTAATTTTCTTTGTGTGGCACACACAATTCCCATGCCTCAGATTAACTAGTACTTCAGAATGCACAGTGTTTCACTTAAATTATCCATTAATGTGGTTTTTTGTCAGCATAGAATGTAATATTTGATATATAAATAATGTGCAGATCCGATCACAGTTGGATGATGCCATAGCCAGTGAATGCCCATTTTGTGGTGACTTGATGATCCGTGAGATATCGCTGCCTTTCATTCTTCCAGAAGAAACAGACGAGGTTGCATCTTGGGAGATAAAACCAACTAACCTTGGAAATCAAAAGAGCATATCTTTAACTGTATAATGAAACCTTTGAACAAGTCCTAAAGGGCATGCTACTACTGGGTTACAAGTGCTTCTAGTCTGCGGAAGTACTTGATACTTGAGTCTTGTTGCATGTGCATGCCAAGGGTTTTGTATTGTCTGTGAAAAAGGCAGGCGTCTCTATTAACGTATATATTGGTCTTGTTTGTTTTTGGTGTTGCTCTGGTTGCCTTTCTTTTTCCGAGCGGTATCACTTCTATTCCTTCAAAATTGTATCACGTTTCAGTGTGCTTCGGCCATACTAAAAAAGAAGCTAGTTTGGTAGAAGGTGCAGTTTTTAGGATCTATTTGTACTATTTTTTGTTAAGTTTCTCCTTGTAGTGAGGTTAGAGCGTGTCCTCAGAATGTGTTTATAGATAATAAATATGGATTTTTTTTCCCCTTTTTAATAGTGTATAGTGCTATCCTGAACATATAATAAATTTGATTTTTTTTTTTTGGAATAGTGTATAGTGCTATCCTGAACATGCTATAGTAGGCTATGCTTAATACATAGGATAGCAAGCTGCTATTAGCTGCACAAGCAATCAAATTGTTTGTTGGATGCAAAGTCAGATGCAGCAGCAACTTAAATTAAAGTCGCGACAAAATTCATGACTTATTGTACTTCATCGAGTCCTGAAAATTTCGAGTAAGGCAGAGATTAGCAAAAACTGAAAGCTAAGGCTACAAAAGGAGAGGGAAACAGAAAAGAAACCCAAGATGACCTTGTTGGTAAAATCTTCGTGTCAGGTTACTCAAAGATGATCCTCTTTGATAAGTAGTCTGGACTTGCAGCTTCCTGCAAAAAGTCACGACAATTGTGTGTGAGCCATGATTATGTAGTATTTTATTTATTTATTTATTATTATTTTTTAATTTTTTTTTGGGGGGGGGGGGGGGGGGGGGGGGTTAAATGTCTAAGTTGCAGCCCTTTAAACTCTTTCAAATGTTTTTTAGCTGTCATTGAATTGTAATATTTTTTGAGTTGCCATTAAAATTTACCAAAAATGTTATCCATACATCACTTTGTCACTCGTTAAAAATTAACGGACTTGATGACACGATATACAGAATTTCACACAAATGTTGAAAGCATGTAACGTGTGAAATTTCGTTGGTCACTCATCAAGTCTATTAACTTTTAAAACGAGTGCTAGAAGTCATAACATATTCATAAATTCAATGGCGACATGGAGAACTTTCAAAAATTCAATGGAAATTGGATAAAAATGTTAAAAAACTTGAAAAAGTTTTAAAGATCCAAATGAAAATAAGTATGTTGTTACAAGCATCTCTACGTACACACGTTTGTTTCATTGAAAATTAAATTCAAATTGCCTTTAAAAAAAAGGATAATATCATTCATCATCGATGATGATTTATTAGTCTAGATGATAGTAAACCTTATAATTCATTGTTTATTACATCACGGTTCTATTGAACAATAGATTAGAGCCTCATTATCACCTAAATTGATTATATTACTTTTCATGTTGAAGTATGTTTCCTAACTAGTCGAGTCTTGTAAACATCACAAATTTATATGTCTTAAGAGAGATAAAACGGCAAGGTTATTACCACCTCAAGTAACATTTGTTGCCTCAAAACTCAACATACATAGTTTCTTTAAATAAAATTTCCAAAACATGCACGCAATTGCGTTCTTCTCTTCTTCATTAGGCTGCAAAACCATAGAATACAAGTATTCTCTGTGGTTTTGTTACTCATTGCAAATGGGATGTCTCCAAAATAATTGTACTGGTTACAAATCCTGCAAAATATTCAAATTATATATAAGTAGGCTCGCGGAATTATTAAGCAATGACAATGACAAATTACTAAGACTTAGTATATTTAGAGTCGGCTACATGAAATTATACCTGCTAATGCAACCATTAGAGACCATTTTCTTCTGTGGGATTCTGAGTGGACTGCATTTCACAAAGATTTATAGTTAGAAGAGCAAAACCCAAATACCAGAATAGCACCAGCGATGATTGGATGGGAAGAGACTGGATGCGATTAACAAAGAAAAATAAGTCATGTTTAGTAAAAATAGGTCATATCTGAAAAGGCGAGATAGAAGAAGTATAATGACTAACCTAAATCACAAGTTCCCGTAGAATTCCAGCCATCACACAAGCACAAGTCATTTTTGTCATCAATGTCATGCCCACACGATCCACCGGTGGCTTCACAAGCTCGACAGAAGCCCGCATTTCCTTGCACAGAGTACTTAACTTCTATCCCGTAAGACCATTCATCTGGCCTTCCCCGCCTCAAGGGTGCAAGACTATATGCACTGCTATATCCCTGGCAACCAAGTTTTGAAAGATTAACAGCCTTAATGTCTTCAAATGGTAATGCACAACACTCCGGTGGCCCTGATCCGTAAACCAGCCCGTACTGCTTAGGCCGGATCATGTCCCACCCCGGACATCCATAGTACTCCTCACAACTCATTCCGGAAACATTTCTACATGGCGAGCGTTTCCCGTGATAAGCTTGGAAAAGTGATGAGTCAGCTGAGCAACCTATGAGCATGAACATATTGTCAGATGTCGGGTTCAAGTATGGAGCACGCCAATGCTCCACCACGAATCCATTGCCCCTGCCTCCTAGCACGATCGAGTCACAAGTGGACATGTGAGGATCATGTAACACAAGGGATTGGTACGCGTAATCTATACCTAATACACGATATGATCCCGAGCTGATGTGGAACATAAGAACATCATTGATGCAAAACAAGAGTTCCCGAAAGCCGGGATGCCCACATCCCGATTGAAGCCCGAAAGGGTAATCAATCTTAAGATTCCCACAGAAAGCTCGACACGTATTAGCATTGCCATAGCTAGAAACTATGGGAACAAATACATAAAATGCAACAAATATAGTGGAGAAGAGGGTGCGATCCATGACTAAGCAATCACAAATTTGTTTCTTGATAGAATTGGTAGTATATGAAGTAATTGATACTTTGCTTGAGGTGGTGTTGAAGAATCTGATATAATAGACTGTTCTTGGTTGAATTTGGAGCTTGTTTTTGCTTTAGTTTGCTTTTAGGCACTAAACCATGTTGAAATTTTGAAAGGGATAAAAAAAAAAAAAAAGGTGATGCTGTGAATTGCTTTTTAGTCAAGTAAAGTACAATTTCTTGAAAACGAGCCTCGACATGATCTGAAAAATGTAAATAGTCAGAGGTCAAAGACTCGCGTGGGTGATTTTAAAAAAAGAAAAAAATTGGTTACTATTAACCCAAAAACTAGGTCGAATCGATTTGGTTCTTATCAAATTGGAAAAATATGGTACGTACCATGGCTAGAGGTCCGACTCCTTTCTAAACCTTTTGTTTTCTTTCCTAGAGCATTGATTAAAAAAACAAAATATAGATTGTCTTCGAATGAGGAGTAAAATTGTTCGATAAACTTTACTACTCTAGTTCGAGTGAAATTATTGATGGAATTACACTCTACCAATCGAAAATATGAACGTTTTTATTTTAAATTTGTGATAACTAACTTTTTTCTAAAAAAATAAAAAATAAATTTAGGCCGAATGCACAAATAATTTTTCATCGCTTTTTTTTTTTTAAAATTCTTTTAACATAAATAATTGTGTTAATCCATCTTCGTACTTTATTTATTTTTCTTAATCCGAGTGCACCCTCCATTAATTAACACTCATATTCTCGTTTATTATTTTCTATTTTGTTCATTTAATATGAATACATCATAATGCCGTCAATAAAACGTATAGTGGAACTACTTTATAACTGTTCTTTATTAATAATTAAACTCAAAAGAGTTATTAGCCTCGCTTTTTCAAATTTTTTGTGGCTTTCAAAAATATTTTCTTTTTCAATGTGTAATTGAATATATATATTTTTTTCAAGTAGAGGCAAGTTGAAATTGGGCCTATACTTTAGAATTATTTTGGGGAAAATTACACAAAATCATACATTTCAAATTTAAAATTCAAAAACAAACGGTTGGAGTTTTAAATTCACCAATCAGGTGCTAAATACGAATTTTTAATAATTAATACCATCAAAATAATCCATGCCACCATATCCACTATTTCTCAACTCACACTCTCTCTTCCTCTCCCTCTCCGCAGACAGAAGGCAATACATATACCACATCTCATCATCAAAACCCATCCCCCATCAATAACCACAACCCACCCCATACCCACCATCTGCCCCATTCTCTCTATATGTATACATATATATAGTCCCTGTTTGTGGTCCACATTAAAATTTTCATTCTCATTATTCTGCTCATTATCAATCACACATTTTTCAATAAAATAATATTTTTCATCATCAATAATTTTTCCTTATTTTTCAACTACACATTCTCCATCAATCTATTATTCCAAAATAACGAGGCTCAAACACACTAATAATTACAAAATTTCTCTCTCCTCCAAATCCGAGTAAACAATTCAATTACAAAATTCTCTCTCATACTTATTTTTTTTCTCTACGGTTTACTCATAATTCCTTTAAAAAAGTTGAGTGTTGTTAGTAAGATTCGTGTAATTTCTTCACTTGAGGTGGAGATTTTAGTGGAGGAGATAGACTTCTATTCAGGTCTTTGTAATTGACGTTATACTCGTACAAACTTGGTGAAAATATTCCAAACCGTCCACAGTTAGTGGAGCTCAACGGAGATGTGGGCGCATCTTGCCGAAACTAGAGAAAAATCTTTGTTCTTTGTTATTGCTATTATCTTGAATTTGTGTTATTTGTTCTTCATGTGGAATTGTTTCTTTATTTGCGATGTTTGGTGTGGTATTGATAGTTCTGGTGGTGGTTGGTGGGTTGTCGTGTGATTTTTGTTGTTGGTGGTGATTGTTTTGTAGTTGTAAATGATGGTGGTGTTGGTACGACAGTGTTTGTGGTGGTGACCATTTATAAATTAAATATGACCCTTTTGGCTAAATTTGTGTTAAGTGTGATCGATTGTGACTAAGTATATCTTTATTGTGATTGTTTATGATCAGATTTATTTTAATTGTGACTGTATGTGACCAAATTAACTGACTTGATCACATACAATCACCCTAAAGACAAATTTGGTCATAGTTAATTATAGATAACACATGCATGTCACAAACAATAACAACTTACGCAGTAACCAAAATGTTGTTACCACCTTACCACAATCACCACCACATATGAACTCCAATTCATTATCATCATCTGCAATGCACCATTACAACCACTACGTAGATATATTTCCTAAACACAATTGTCACGTCGTCATTACCACCACCACCACTTAGATCAAGTTCAACACTCCAACATCACATACAACACACCGTCATCACCAATGCACAACCACCTCTTCATAATAGATCTCAATATGAATGCTTTTCATCGTGTGTGTGTGTGTGTGTTTATATATATATATATATATATATATATATAAGGGATAATTGTAGCAGCGGTATCAAACATTTCATTTAGTTTTAAACTTTGCCCAAACCTTTAATTTGTGCCACCAACGGTACTAAACATTTTCAAAATGTCACAGCTGAAATCCAAATAGATGGTTTCTGTTAGTTTGACCGTCAGTTGACCAAATAATTGACTTTAACAATAATTTTGACTAATTTTAAAATGTTCAAATGACAACTTTACATTTTTTATAATAAAATAATTAAAATTAAAAACCAAAAAATCAACTTCATCTTCTCCATCCACCCCACCCCAACCCAACCCAACCCAACCCAAAACCATCACCACGACTGCCATTTCCCCCACCACCACTACCATCTCCTCCATCAGAATCAATAACTACATATCTACTAATTTTAAAAGGTTAAAATGGTAACTTTACTAGTCTCGATTCTTAGTCAAACTGAGATTAGAATAGGGATGTAAATTTGGCTCACCTGCTCGGATGGCCCGCGGCTCAGCCCAAAAAAAGCCTTAGCCAGCTTGGCTCGCAGCTTGTTTCCACTGAGCCAAGGCTTAAGCAGAACCTCATTTTCGGGCAACAGCCCACGCCGATTTAGGCCTGTGACATTGCTTGTAGCTGCCTGCAAGAGTAGCTGCTTGCAAGTAGGTTAGGTAGGCAACTTTGTGTTGCCTGCAAGGAGTACGCAACTACACCTGCCAGCAGCTATAGTTGCTTGTTAGAAAAAAAAAATAATAAATAAATCAAATTTTACTATTTAAAAAAAAAAAAATACCGAGCCGGCTCAGTTCAACTTGATAAGGCCCGAGCCAAGCCTTAATTTTTCGATCGAGCCATACAGGCCAAAAAAGTCCAAGCCATTTTTTACATGAGCCGTGAACTTTAGCTCAGCTCGACTCGTTTATATCCCTAGATTAGAAGGATGAAGTCTTTTGACCCATCGAAAGTGGTTGCTTTAGCATTTATTCACAGATTATTTCACTCTCTAGTTTTGATATTAACATTTAATGAAGACTACGAAGTATATTTTCTAGTAGATCTAGCAATGAACCAAACACATTCATATAACCAACTCTAAATTGATGAGGACAAGGTTAGTTTGTTGTCCTTGTTGTATGAGGTGACTTTTCACCAAGAAATATTGTATAGTTGAACAAATTTGAAGTGACAAGGGAATGATTGCCGATGAGTAATTGTCCTTTTCACAATTTCTAGTTGCATTTCTTTCCAATCGATGATGCTTTTCTCTATATAGTTGGATGCCCGTACAATGCACGGGCTTGCGTTTTTTCAAGATAATATTAGTGTGCTTGGTTATTTTATACGCAAAAGGACTTCAGGAATCTTCCAAGAATCATTCAAAATCAATACCATGATGTATTTGTAGATATATTACATTTGACATTTCTTGGGGTTCAACTTTCCAAATTATTATTGTGCTTCTACCCTATTATCCTTTTTTGCCACATTATCCTAAATTGATGTGGATAAAGATGGTGGCTATGGATTTCCATTCCAAGGTTGACACTTTTTCCCCTTTCCACTCCTAAAAGAGGTCATCGGCCATTTTCCTTGAGAAATTCTTAGCCCGAGACATCTATTCCATGTTAAGGGATAGAATCCCACATCGAATAAGATGTAAATATGGACCAATTTATAAGAGTTTTGGCTACTCATATTCATATAAGATTGACCTTTTAAGATGGAAATCCAAATCTTAACATGGTATTAGAGCCCATTAAGTTTCAACGAGTAATTCGATCCGATTAAGACTCAAAAAATGAGTACATGAATTTCAAGATTTGTCTGCTCAAATGAGCCACCATCTTGAGGGGTATATTAAGGGATAAAATCCTACATAGAATAAAGATAAAAAAACTTAGACCAATATATAAGAGTTTTGAGTTACTCCTCTTAACAAGGTTGTCATTTTAAAAATAAAACTCCAAATCGTAACAATTTTCATTGCTGTAAATGAAACCTCTTAGACAAGGGGAGGATTTCCACGAGGATTCTAGAAGATTTTGTGGAGTTTCTTGCTTTGGAAAAGTGGAGGGTTTTAGGGATTCTTTAGATTTGGGGTTCCATCCAAACATGTCAACCTTATCAAGATAAGTAATCCAAACTCTTATAAATTGGTCTATATTTACATCTTTATTCGATTTGAGATTCTATTATTTAACATGCTCTCATAAGATGGTGGTTCTTTTGAGCATATCAAGCTTGAAATTTGTGTGCTTATTTTTTGAGTATTAATCGGATCGAATTGCTCGTTGGAGCTTAATGGGGTTCTGATACCATATTAAGATTTGGAGTTCCATCTTAAAATGTCAACTTTGTTAAGAGAAATAGCACAAACTCTTATATATTGGTTTGTATTTTTCATCTTTATTCGATGTGAGATTTTATCCCTTAACAAAAATTCAATTTTCGACTCTATTAAAGCTCGAACAAATGAAACCATGATTCTGTTTACTCAAAGAAAGAATCTGATATTGAGGTTGCATTCATTGAAAGGATGCCAAAGTCTGAACTAAATTTGTTTCCCTTTTGCTTTTGGATATAAATTAGACTCTCTAAGGAAAAAGTAACTAAAACCCAAATAAAAAGGAAAAAAAATTCAATCTACATAGCGAAAATCAAATTTAAATAAATCAGTACTCGTTATTGAATTTGATCATCTCCTATGATGTCTGTTTTTAAGTTTCAAATTTCTCACAAATTTTCAGCAAAACCAAAAGATCCCTATCTTAGTCTTATCTACAAGGTATGGTTGACGGAAATGGATGACCAACACTCACAATGGGGGTCCACTTTTTTTTTTTTTAATATTTTATTCACGCGAGGCCCACGGTTCATGTGAGAGGCTGTCAACCTCTCCTATGCAAATGGTTTTAGCCATCCATCAATATATGAGCTGCAACCTGAAATTTTACTAATTATTGAAATTTTCATAAATTTTCCATAAAACTCTCAAAACAATACCACACCTATTAAAAAACCTAAAAGGAAGAGTGGAAGAACCAAGTACCATTAAAATAAAAATAGAATCTTCATCATGAGAATTCTCTAGAATATTACTGATGAGAGTGTTGGCATATTTGGGCAGTATCCAGGGAGACGAATATGAAATTCACAATGAGAGTAATCCCGTGCAATCTGCATCAACAATAAAATGACCTCATAGAGAATAAAATGAGAACCTAAAGCCAAATTATTTTATGACTACAAGGTAGAAATTTTTTAAATGATTTCCAAGAATGTGAATAAATGCAGAAAGTGCTCCAACACGAGAGAATTCAAAAGCCATCATAATGCTACCAAGAAAATATCAAGTATTTATGGCCCTCCCTGTGATGAGAAGATAAAGTGCTAAAAGAGAGGTTGATTTGACTACTGCAGACAGTTGTTCCAATTATTTGATTTTTCCCCAAACATAGAATCCAATAAGAATAGAAAGCTGCTTCAATGGCCGCATGACCTTCTTTTCCGTCTGAAGGAGCCAGATTAAGCTACAACATCAAGAACGACTAACAAATTCCATGGGAAATATACCTAGAAATTATCAGGATTTCTTGAAGGTTTTGCGTTAGAAGACCGGTAAATCATACATTTTCACCGAGTCAGTAGATTTTGTAGAATAAAAGCGGAAATGAACAAGAAAAATGACACGCAGGTCAGGGAACTAAAAATTATCAAAGGAAGTTAAATCTTTAGGGTTTATGTTCTGAAAATAGTAAGGTTTACCTTTTCAGCGAACCGGTAGACTTCACAGCACGAAACCTGCAGAAAATCAACAAGAACCAACAACAAACAGATTAGGGAACGAGTAAGACAATTTGCAGAGAACGGGTTGTATCAACAACAAAAATAAAACCAATGAAACAAAACATAGAGAAATATTGATATGAGAACACCCGCCATGCCAACAATTGAAGAGGGACGCATGTCAGCTAAGAGGACATCCATGTGGCTGAAGGAATATCAGTATTAGCAATAGATTGCATTTCCATTCTAGTTGTTATTCTGTTTTAACCAATTGGGCAGCTGTCCTATTGAGAGGCAAGAGGGAATAAACTTCCTCACGCTATATATGTGTGTGAGAATCCATGAATTAACGTAATAAAAAAGTTTAAATTCTTCAATTCTCTTTTCTGCTCAGGCGGTGCACAACCTCGAATTGTGTAACCCTTTTATCACATATGGACCCGTAAAATTTAAGATGAGCACGTTAGTGTACAAAAATTTCTGTGGAAGAGGAAGAAAATGAATTGACCGCTAGGGTTTGTTTTCTTTCTTCCAAAATAGAACAGAGGTACAAGTGAATGAAAGATAGGATGAGTAGATAGAGAGAGTCCTAAAGTGTTTTGGGCCTATAGGATACTTTACAATTGGATGGATGTAGTGATGACAACGGAACGGGGTAGCCCCGCCCCGCCCTGTGACCCAAGACGGGGCGCGCCTCCCCTCCCCACCATGCCAACCCGTTCGGGGCGAGTTTTTTTGTCCCATTCGGGGCGAGGCCCCGCGGGGAAGGGGAGGGGAGGGGTGGGGAGGGATAGGGCGGGGAAAATTGCCATCACTAGATGAATGGAAACTGGTTCAATGAACACTGGGATAAAAAATAAGGATTCTCATGTGTGAACACGAGGGACTAAAAATTAAACAGTATTTTTCATGTTGCCTATTTTAAAGGAAAGGTGATTTCTTTGTCAACTCTCTGTGCTATAGCTATAGGTTGTTGTAGTGCATTCTTCTTTCAATTTTTATTTATTTATTTATTTATTTTTGGGAATGATGCTATGTTGTTAGTTTTGATTTCTCTTAATGTCAAATATCAAATCTGTTTGTATTAGTTGATACTACGAATGTCTAAGTATATTTGTTTTGATGACAGTCTAGTTTTGCACCTGGTTCATCTAAATGCCATGTGGGTTTGCTTTATACACTAAACCTTAGATTCTGATTTGTATTGTTATGTTGGCTTCTTTGTGCCAAATGGAATTCAGTCATCTCAGCTGCCGTAATTTCTTTTGTTCACTACATGTAATTTAGAAATACTTTTGTCGTGCTTGAGTTATTACTTTCTCTGTCCGAAAATTGTCTTGTACCATCTGTGCCAAATGTACTTTTACTACTTTTTGTAAACCATTTCGGAGTTGCTCTAGCATGACTTACTTAGATGTTGCGGAAACTCATCGAGATCCGTGGTTTTGCGGGTTCAGTTTACCAATCCCAACTTTATCTAACACTTCAAATCAATGACCCGAAATCACTACTATTTTCCCATACTCTAGTTTATACCCACAAGGGACACAAGAAAGGGGTGTTCTATTGCAGCCACAAAGGCGAGAAATGAGAGATGGAAAAGCCGGTGAAAGAGAGCACAAATCAGTAGCCGCAGTCAACAATTCAAAGGCATTACAAAACACAAGGTTGAAGCATATAAGGAAGCAGCCATATATACATATAGGTTAAGTAAATAAGTGGCCAAGACCAAGGCAACAAATGTGTTAGGCAAATTATTGTCGAATGACCTCCTTGAGCAATAATGTTAAATCATATTACTCAGTCACAATTGACCAAATGGTTGAAAAGAAATGTTGACACCCCGATTGGAATAACCTGAACCTATAACAAGTATGGATAATTGGTAGTAGCTTAACTTATTTTAGAGTTGCTCCTGGCTCAACCCGTAGCTCCTTAGACTGCTTTTGTACATAGCCCACTCATTAAACACCTATGGACCATATTGGGTTTGGCCTACTATCTAACCTAAAATTAACCTAACTATTATCTATGGTTTTTCTCCTTGATATCATGTCATTGCAAAACCCTTGAGTGATAACATTGGCTGCGTACCGTCTTCTACTTCGTGTTGTCGTTGGTCTTGGTTCTTCTATTCTCTCTGGTTATTTCCAGCCTATGTAGCTGCCATAATACCTTCCTTTGTTTGTTTCTTAGAGGGTACTAAAAGCAATCGGAGTGGGTAAAGCTATAGGTGACATTTTAGGTTTATTAATCGTGGTGGTGTCGATTGTTTTAGGATTAAACTGAGCCCGAAAACTCGTTGGTGATCAAATCTTCCGCATTACAAAATGGACCAAGTACAGATGGATAATTGACCAAATCTATATGATCATCTAGAAAGTAAATGGAACGGGTCATGAGCATCTCTAATTAAATTAGGTTGTTTCCAATAGCCTCGAATAGTTTTCAGGTCGAGCCATTTCATTGACGTGTCGATAATTAATTCAGTCATTTGGTCAAAGTTGACTGAGAATTTCCAACGAGTAATATCATTATCTGGGATTTATAAGGTATCAAAAACCAATAAAACTCCCATTTGATACTCAATCAACATGCAAGCAATCAAAATACAAAGTTTATACTTGTATAATCAAGGCAATCAAATAAAACTGGAATCATAGACCTCACCTCGTGTTTCCAGCTCGAAACACATACCAAACATGTTCTATGTACTTACGAGGTTAAGGTCAAATAATAATATCCAAGTAGGAACAAGTTATCAATCAAGCACAAATAAATATATGTTAAAAATATAATATAGGAAAACATAGATATTTTCAAACGCTTTCACATAGAACAATAGACTAGTACCAAGTTAATCAATCAAAATGGACAATATATATGCAACATACGTATAAATGACCCCACGAAAAGATCTCACCACACTTATTCTATCTCATTTCGTGTTGCTCACACCTCAAAAACACATATCTCCTCTCATGGCCTCACTATGCGCAATAGACTGGTGACTAACTCATGTCTAACTAGTAAATCAATATAGATCCTATATCCATGGGATAATCCTATATCATTACCTCACTTCTCTCATCATAAGTGGATAATGGGTCTCCACTTAAAAGAAGTGATAGAAGTGTCACTTCCACACTATACCTGATCAGAGTCTTTACAGATAAATGATTCCAAATATTGAATCATATCTCCCCTCGTGATCCAAATGTCTCACTCCATATGTCCAGGTACATACCACCAATGTATCCTTAGGTATCTATACTCTACATTACCAAAAGACATATAACATACTTACTGCTAATGCATCCCAACCCACTATACATGTAAACACATTACACCAAGTAATCAAATTGCTCTTAAATTCATGCAAATACCCATATCAAACATATTGAAATGTCATATAACCATGCAACAGAATTCAACAATCACACACATATAAAAATGATTACACATAGATGCACATGCAATAACTAGATTTCCTATCAATAAAACTCACTAGGGTCACGCTCGACCTAAAAGCAACATTCACGTCACCTTTCATCTTATCCTTCTACTTATCATTCTTCTTGGAAAAGTCCCTTACAAAGTATCCAGACTTACCATAGTTGTAACATGTCTTACCACCAGACTTGTCACAACCGTTACCCTTCTTGTATCACTCTTATCACTCGAGTTACTACTATCTTGAGCCTTACCTAAAGTCATTTGCTTAAACTTCATTCTACTTCTCATCATATGTACCTTACCACTCCTCCTATCGTCTCTTTCAGCTTTAATCTTCATCTCTTTACTTATAAGAGAATCAATTACAATCTCGAGTGTTAAGGTATCCCTACCATACTTAATTGCATTCTTAACCTCTCTATATGAGTCAGACATAAAATTCAGCAAAATAATGGTCTTATACATTTTAGACACCTTTTCATCACAATTAACAATGTCTTGAACAAACTTGTTAAATCTAAATTGTCATCAAAATCCTTTGAATAATCCATTTTAAAATTGAAAAATATTTCAAGCAATTAAAATCTATTAGGTATAGACTTAAGTAAATATAAGTCCTTCAATTTTTTCCAAAGTTCTATTGTAGAATCAAGTTTTTCAACTTTTCTTAAAACAATATTAGATAGGTGTAAATTAATTGAAGTGTAAGAAAATTCATCATATTCTTCTTTTTATGCTTTTGTCAAATCAACGAAAAAATTGCCATCTACAGCTTTTGAAACTTTTTGTTGAACCAAAATCCCCTTCACCTTTTTTCTGTCAAATTGGAAATTCCATTTTCCATTGAAAATTTCAACTTTTTAATGTTAAGACATTAAAAAAAAAAAAGAATGACCAAAATGCACAAATAGGTTACACAAAGAAATCATAAGATCGCAATATATATCATTCTAGGTTCCTAGGGTTTCGTGAAATTCACAATCTCATATTAAGATAATGTTCAGACGGGTCAAATCCAAGTGTTTTAACATAATAATCAATACAACACGAATGTATGTCAACAAAAGTTTAGTCTCACACAGTAACTTAATGGCAATTAAAACAAAAAAGCAATTACCAACTTTGAGCAAGTATTTCCTAAATTTTTAGCATAAGTAATGGTTACCCCACACGATAACCATAATCTTAATATTATCCCCACATGATGACATGCTATTGTTGAAACTAAAAGGGATAAACTAATATACCAGAGCGGAATATGTCTCAAGGTTCATAAATATCGAGGGATAAACTAATATACCACTTTTCGTCCTAAAACTCCATCAACTACAGTAACCAATCGAGCAAAAGTCAAATCTCAAACGCGTAGGTGCAAGATAGTCCAAAATCACAAATTTTTATCGAAAAAAGGACATCATTGTACGATTTGTCACGCCTCCTGGAGCAAACTGTCTGTTTAGACCACCGCCAGCTATTGTTTAACGCGCCTACACGCGGTTGTTGAAGTTCCACCTACCGTCGGAGGTAATGCGCCTCCCACCCAAGTGCGTCTTGGTTTGCTGAACATGTTAGTGGTCTTGGTTCGTCTAACCGATAAGTGGTTTGGCCAGGAAACAAAAAATAGATCCTATCAGATTGATTTTTAATTGGATACTTCTTTTTTCTACTTTTTCAGTCAATTTCTGCTTCTTTTCAGGTCAGTTTCTAGTTGGATTTTCCTTAGAATTCACAAACCAACATGCTCTGATACCATTTGTTGCAGAAACTCCTCAAGATCAGTGGTTTTCCGAGCTCAATTTACCAATCCCAACCCTGTCAAATACCTCAAATTGACTACCCAAAACCACTACTATTTCCCCACACTTCGGTTGCTCTAGTTTGTACCCACAAAGGACACAAGAAATGAGTGTTTTATTGCAGCAACAAAGGCGAGAAACGAGAGACGGGGAAGGTGGTGAAATAGAGCACAAAGCAGCAGCCGCACTCAACAACTCAAAGGCAATACAAAACACAAGGTTGAAGTGAATAAGGAGGCAACCAATATACATATATGTTAAGTAAATAAGTGGGCCAAGACCAAAGCAACAAATGGGCCAAGATGGATAATGTGCCAAACTCATATGAGCCTCCAAGAAGTAATCGGAACGGACCATGAGCAGCTCTAATTTAATTAAGTTGCTTCCAATTGCCCCAAATAGTTTTCAGGTCGAGCTATTTTATTGAGTTGTCGATAACTAATTCAATATTTGATCAAAGCTGACCGAGAATTTTCAACGAGCGACATCATCGCCCAGAATTTATTGGGTATCAAAACCCAACATTAAACAACTCTTCATGGTTCATTTCATAATATGGTTTCAGAGCATGTTATAGACAAGCATGCCCTGACTATTTCATGGATTATTTCAAAGATGCAGCGTCCATTTTTCCAGTTACTGAATCTGTCCGTTATAATTGGAATTCAGTAAAAATCTGATGATGTTCCTGAAGATAAACAGAGCAAAGTTTACAAGCTAAAGTTCTTGAAGATAAAACAGAGCTAATTTTACAAGTTATTTTAGGCACTTGACTGTATGATTGAAGTCAGCCTTCATCTAACAAGCTTTTTCATGTGAACAAGGAATGGACTTCGCTATTACTGGGAATCAAAAATTAAAATTAGGAGATCCTAATTTCCATGCTGTTTTTCAATATATGCTGATTTTTCAGATTCAAACTCTGTCGTTTACGCTGCTGAAGAATATGGAGAATTTCTTCAGTTTCACCTAACAGGAGAGCCGCTTGATGGACACTTTTCTCCCTCTCTTCAATGGAATTCTGGTGACATTTCATGGTTATAATGCGAGTTAAATTGGAAAGACATGCTGCCAGTACATCTGCAATCATTGTGGATAATTGGTTGAATAATCCCTCGTCGGTTAGGGGATCCTCGCTATCATGTAGCAGCAAAATAGTTCTTGTGATTTGGTACATTGAATAAGCACATATAACCTTGACCGGCCAATTAAAAGGGTTATTTATACGGCAATCTTTCACATTTGTCTTAAACTCCGTTACTGTCTTTTCAGCTTGATCAGAGAGTTTTTGTATTACCTCCTTGGAGTTTCTGCCCTTACGAGACATTTCATTGAGATCTTTGTGCTGCCACTTTTTATATAGTTCGACATCTACCCACATGGTATCTGCTGCATTTCTGATGTTTAATCGAACCCCATTTCCATCGAGGATTTTCTCAATAAGTTTTACATAGTAGAGGCCTTCGTTAACGCCGGTAAGTAACCAATTAGTACTCTGTATTGGGATGTTTGGAAGTGTGATAGCTATAGTTGTCAAGATCACCAGATGTAAAGACCAGCAATTAGGAGGTTCTTGAGAATGTTGACTTGGTACTTGATAATGTTGTCGATATTACGACTAACTCAATCGAAAGAATACAGGGAATAAAATGAATAAGAAAAAATAAATGCAGTAGGTGAAACGAGGAATGCCAAAGTAAATCTCCTTAAGACATATTTCACCCCCCAATAAAGTGCAAACGGGATTATGG
>CAIGRP010039023.1:0-56132 GCA_903798385.1 Fraxinus cuspidata
TGTCATTAATCGTGTGACTCATTTTGTCAATTTCCATAGTTCATATTTCTTTTGGGATACATGTATGTTTTGTCTGAAAAGTTAAATTGTAATTCATGTATCCATATCATGGGCTCACTGCGTATTGGGTATTCTGAGTACATTTAAGACTTTTGGTTTGTAAAATATTAGTAAAGTTGATTTACTGGTATTAGATTTTGGATAGTTTGAGTTTTGAGGGGCTGGTGTACCCTGTTTTAAATTATATGTATTGGTTTGAGGATATTGATATTTGTTCAGGTGGTTTTAATCCATATTACAAAGGAAACCTTGTCAAAATTTCTATAAAAGTATGTTACAGTCAAAACAGGTCAAAGTCGCCTTAATGGTGGGTCTGACCCTTAGCTACTATCTACAATCGATGCACGACACGTGTTGGGTCCATTAGGGTTATTCGGGACGGGTCGTGTCAAGTAACCCGTTGACCATTTTCGAGAATACAACAGTCACATGAACTTTATGGGAGAAACTCCGGCACAAAAATTCCAAGGTTTCCATTTATGTTTACAGGTGAGGATAGGTAGTGGTGTAACGAGCTAATATCAGCACTGGCAGTTGTTCTGATATTAGGAATCAATTCATCCATATGTTCATCAAGGGGTCGCCCTGTTCAGCTATAGCTAAAAGGATCTATGATATGAGGTAGGGTAGTAGTAAATCTTTCCAAAGTTACCTTAATCATTTTGTTCAGAAAATAATGGAGGTGAATACTATCCCACAGAATGTAGCTTTTTAGAATATGAGGTCCAGCTTTGAAAAAACCACTCCATTCTAGAAAGACGTTAGCAACCGATAATTCTATATGTACGATGGCTTAGTGAATTTTATCAACGGGGTGATCCATTCTTCTTATTTTTATTGTGTTTTGGCTTGCACATGGAATACACTAAGAGAAATGTAGAGTTTAGGTTTAGGGCGGGTGACGTTGAGTTATATTCTACTATGACAATCGATATGTTAAGTGATTTGATATTGTTATGTGTTGATATTTTACTGTTTTATTATGTAAATGAAAAAACAATGTGAATGTATCCCATTTTATTTAGTTAGTTTTAGTTAATTATAAATTTAATTTAAATTTTACTACTTTACATTAATTTTAATTTTTTTTTCTCAAAATTACAATGTTGTCTTCTTTCTTTTCAAGCTTCTTGTATTCAGTGTTCGAGACACATGATCTAGTTTCATTTGATCTTGAGATCGAATACATATTCAGGTTGAGATAAAGAGAACATAGAGAACACCATGAACAACAAGAGGTAACGTAACTATGGCTAAAAATGCAAACAATCCTAATGCTATTGTGGTTAATGAGAAGGCTAGGCTCGTGGGAGAGTTGATGGTTCCACTAGTTTAGCATAGCACATCTAACATTCGGTCAAGCAAACTTTTATTTGAGGATGGATGTGACCAACATGTTTAAGAATGCAATTATGCTTCTGGGTAGACCAAACAACAATCCAAGCACTAATCTTTTGAGATTTTTTTATATGTGTGAATCGATTGAGTATCTGGGCTTTTCTGCAGATGCAATTCGATTAAGGTTATTTACATAGACTTTTAGAGAAGTTGCTAATGAGTGGTTGGATTAATTACCACTTAGCAGCAGCATCACTTGGAATAGTTTGGGGAGAAGTTTGTGATTAATTTTTTCTTGTTGAAGAAGATTTCCAGATAAATAGATGAGATCAATACATTTACACAACAAGATTCTAAATGCTATTAAGAGGCATGAGAGAGATACAAAAGGTTGCTTAGACAGTGTCTACAACACAGGTTGAAAAAATAGCTCCAAGTCCAATATTTCTACACTGGACGCAATCTACCTAGTAGTTGATTCTGCTTATAACTGCTCAACAACCAAGAAGACACTAAATGAAGTATTCAAAGTCTTGAAAGGTTTGGCAGTCATTAGTGCATTATGGCCTTTGGACATATCAAGTAGAAAAAGAGTTACAGGACTTGTGAGGTTGACGCATTACAGAAATTTATGCTCAGCTTGCAGCATTGATGAAGAACATTGAGGGTGGCACTTAAATCCATCAATTAATATTAGTTTAAATAATGGGACCAAAGTTTGACCAATATAGGGTAGTCATGGAAGTGTGGATTGCAATATGGGAAGCTCATTTGCTTAAACAACAATGAAGTAAACTATGTGCAGGACTTCCAAGGACAGGAAGATGACCTGTACTTCAACACTAACCATCTAGGTTGGAGGAACCATCTAATTTCTTTTAAATAATATCCAAACATCCTAGAATCTAAAATTGCAGAATAGGCCACCTAGTTTTCAACAGTAAGAGAAGAGATCTCTATTGAAAGAGGCGTTTCTTAGATTAATAGATACTATAGGACATCAATTCATGCAAAATACAGAAACAAACTTCCAGAGTCAAAAGACAGTTATAAAGAACTTGGAAAATCAAATAGAGCAGTTGGCAAAGGTAATCTCAGAAGGCAACCAAGGAATCTACAGAGCAGCACAGAAGCCAACCATCAAGAGCAAGTGTTAGCCATTAGGGCTATAGAGATCTATACGATTGAAACCCCATTATTGGAGATAGGCACTCCGATTAGAATACAAGTACCTCCCATTCATTTTCCTCAAAAGATTTAAAAAACACAATCCAAGAAAGAATTCTAGCAATAACTATTAAGAGTGGAATACAATTATCATAGATGAGGCCAATGAAGCAAGATGAATAATTGGAATTGGGAAAAGAAGGTGAAGACGAATCCAACTTTTCTGAGGATAATAAGCAAATGGATAGCGCACTACAGACTTAACTAGGGTAACGAGCTTGGTTACAGCTCATTTTCATCCTATCTATTTCTCTCAAATGTTGTAGAAGCACATGCTTTTAGAATAGTTTGTAAAGTTCTTGGATATTTTAAAGAAACTTCACATCAACATTTTCTTCATTAAGGCCATAATGAAAATTTCAAGGTAATCAAAGTTCTTCAAAGAGATGTTATCAAAGGAACTTAGGCTTTAAGATCATTAAACAGTAGTATTAAATTAAGAGTGCAATGCAGTATTGCTCAACAAATTGTCCTCAAAGCTAAAAGATTCAAGGAGTTTCAAGTTACCTCGTTCTATTGGACATTCTAGTAAGTTTAATGCTTTATGTGATTCAGTTGCAAGTTTTAAATTGATGCAACTTTCTGTCTACAAGAAATTAGGTTTGGGAAGGTCAAATCAACCACTATATTCTTAAAACTAGCTAGCTGATAGATCCATCAAGCATCCAAGAGACGTATTGAGCATGTGATTATCAAAGTAGGGAAATTTTATCTTCTTGACAGATTTTCATCATTCTTGACATGGAAGAAGATCAAAATATGCGATAATTTGGGTTAATCATTTCTAGCAACATTTCAAGCCTAAAATTGATATTGAAGCTAGTGAGTTGATCTTGAGGATACACCATGAACAAGGAAAAATCAATATGTATACCACTTCCAAGGATTGATCAAAAAAATATATGAAGGGTCAAGAACATAGCTCATACAAAAGGAATTTTGGTGGATTAGTTGGAGCCTTCAAAGGCTAAATAGGTAATTTTTAAATTTGGAGTGAAAGGAAAGAAGTATGCAAAATCGGTAATTACATGCAATGCAAGGAACGTATAATCCGGCTCAAGCCTCCATGAGCGATCACTTTGTAAAGTCGAACTACAGACTATGAATTATAAATTAAGCACATGATCCCTTAATCATTTTTATTTCATTTTTGAATTGCACGTAGTTAGTATGATTGCATTTAGTGTTTGTCCACGTTTTCAATAATTTTAGCATAATAAGGTCTAGTGACCAAATTAAGCTGAAAAAATAAAAAAGAATGAGTGAAAAACACCATAGGATGCATTTGGCATGCATCATGAGGAACCAAGGGTCTACCTGGATCGAGGTTGATTGGTTGTGCATTTGGATTACATCAAGTCTCCAAAGAGACGATCATACAACTCTCGTAATATAGAATCGCAAGCCCTTGAGTTTTTGTGGCTGAGAAGCTGGGAATATACCATGTAATTTCAAGCCACAAATGCCACATTCTCATGGCCATACATGTTGGGGATTTTCACCCCATGATCTTCCAGCCCATTTCAAATAACTCAAATAACCTCACATTCTATTTCTTCTCCACTCTCACATATTTTCAATCAACAAAATCACACGTTTGCCTTTCAATTTCTTTACCTAAAATAAATGGAGGATAATCAAGGGGATTGGTTAATCAACATATTTATCATCAATTTCAAAACTTCTTCAAAATAAAGGAAAGTTTTCATGAAACACTCTATTCTTCACTCAACTTGAATTCTTAAGTTAGGAGATAATTGTGATTTGTGTCGAGGAGATTGGGATTAGACAGATGTTTGGTTTGTGTTAGTGTAGTATGTTTTGACCTCGAAAAATATATCTCCACGTGGCCAATAGCTTGCAATTCTACGTAAGCTTTTCCTACACACTAAAACACACAGTTATCACTCCTGGCCTTTTCTGGTGGTTGTGGAGGCGACTGTGAGCACTCTGACGATCGAGTTAGTAAATGGATGTTGGCGAGGATGATATAGAGTGTAAATTATGTTCTTGATGATTGTTGAGGTGTCTTACCTTCAGATAGTCAAGTGTATGGGTTTATATAGCATTCGAGATGAAATAGTAACAGTGTGATGAGGAGATATCTAATAGCGAGAGCAACTTATGTCCCCTCCCAGGTATCAATCCGTCAGTTATAGGTTGATGGGTATTTAATGCATCAGTAAACGCTTTTGGCTAAGAAAGTTGATGGTTTGACATTTTGGCGCCACCTGTAGAAATGTCACGTCAATCAATTTTCTAAAGATTGTGCCAAAGATCTTTTAGATTTGAAGAGATGGAGTGGCGACCCTATACCCTCTTCAGCAATGATTAATCCCTCATACCACTTCAGTGACTAGCACATCTCACTTTGTCACTATGACTAGGCTGCTAGAGAGTACAGACTTTAGAACATTGGCACTTCAGCAAAAAGGCGCAAAGTGTCTTGAGGTGACGCTTCAATTCATAAGGGTGATGTAAAGTGTAAGCTTTAGTTTGGTGGGGCGCCATGTGGCGCTACATGTCTGGGATCTAGAGCCTTGTTATTAGAGGTTTAACAATAGACCCCCAAGTCCTTGTATGGATACTCGTACGATGTGTGGACTTCATAGTGTTCAAATTTTAAGTGGAAGTAGGGGGTTGTATATGATATGGAGCCTTGTCATTAGAGGCGTAACAGTTAGTCTCCTAAGTCCATGGATGGATATTCATATAAACCATGGAGTTCAAACTGTATAGATGAGCTATCAACGAGACAGAGTTCTAGAGCCAACTTTGAGATGAGACTTGGGAACTATGCCAATGATTTGAAAGTTGTTTCGCTTTTCCAAGGTAAACAGCTGGGACGTTGCTTGCTTCCAAGGCATGCATCTTGCAGGGATTAATGGCTAATCATAGTGTGCAGTTGTTTAAGTTCGAGGAGACGCATATGAAGCACTTTTAAAGAACACTACTTCATATGGACCGTTGAATATGTGTCGAGTGCTTTATCAACGGTCGTTATGAATTGTAAAGCGGATGGTCATGATTGAAAACTTGCTAGATCTAACGGCTTAGCTGCATTGGTTTTGTCCATAAAAGGTGGTCTCTTGAGATTTCAAAAGCATTCACTTATAAATTCTCAAAAATTTGAAGTTGCTCTCTTATAGAAAAGTGTTCTTCATGTAACATAAGTTTTCTAGCGAGTTTTTTCATTTTCCGATGAACTAGCATCCCAACAAATTGAAACTTTAGTGTAATTTGGTTGATTGAAGATATAAAAATGAATAACTAGAGCTTTTCCAATAGGATGAGTGGGGAGAGTCGGAGTTCAATTAGTTTTGAACTGAGCGAGCACATTATCCTCTTGTCTAACGAGATCAGTGTGGCTATCATGTCAGGCGAAAATACCTCCTGGCCCTATTGACACTTCGGAGAAGTGGGAGGCCTCCCTCGAACACGACCTTAGATAAGATGGCTAGGTGTAAAGGAGTTGTAACATCCCAATTTTTTACTTACTATTTTTATATGGGCTTAAATTTAATGTTGGTAATTTAGCAAACGAAAAAGTTCATGCCTAGCCTTGTCGTCACACTAAAATCCAAAAGCTGAAGTGAAAAAATCGACGAACTTATTTGCATAAGGATTTATTTGGTTACATGGGCTTGTTAGAATTTATCGTAAGTTATTTGGATCGAATATTTAAATATTTTAGAAGTTGATAAAATATATCAGTACTATACTCATTTTGTAGCTTGTGATAAATAACATAAGTTGGGCTCAAAGATAAATATTTTTGGACTAATTATTTCAGAGCTATTTTGATCCTATATTTTACTAATAATAATATTAATAAAACAAAACTTTCAATTCAATTCAATTTAGTACGATTACAAAGATATTATAATTTAATATATTAAACATAATTAATTAATTAATTTTGATAATAATTAATGTGATTAATCTCATTAATTTTTTCATTTACCTCAAATGCGTTTGGAATTTAAATGTTAAAGCTGAAATGTCGTTTTGGTTGACTTAGGCTTATGTGTAGTTAGCCATGTCAACGAGTTGAGTTGAGCCACAAGTCAAAACTCAAAGTTCAGGCTTGGCTCGAGCAAAATAGGTCTGAGCTTTTTTGGGTTTGAGCCGAGCCGAGCAAAAGCTCGACCAAAAAATGAGGCTAGGTCTTAGCTTTAGGCTCGAGCTTTAGCTGCCCGAGCCGAGCCAGTTTGTATTTTTTAAAATTCGCTATAAATCTATAATTTTTTATAATGTATTTAAAATTTCAATTTATACGTATTATAAATAATAACTAAATATTAATATATTAAAAAATACATTTAAACTGAAAAAAATTAAAGCAAAAAAAGTAAAAAGACAGATGCCTGCAATGCAGGCAACTGTATTTTTTAATTTTTGTTTTATATTACTTAGTCACGGGTCGGTGACGAGCCACGGGCCGGACCGAGCTCGAGCCGACGCCCCAAAATGGGGCTCAGCCCGAGCCTCGGTTGGTGGAACCGAGCTCGAGCCGAGCCCGACTCAAGCTTTTTCCGGGCCTAGCTCGAGCCGGCCAATTTTTTTGTCATCCCTACGTGTAGTGTTCCAGATCATATATATATATATATATATATATATATGCACGTGGTCTGGTTAGAGTGTATTTTTCCAGTAAAACACAAGTTAACTTTCTATAAATTTTACACACACATAGTATATTAGAAATAACTTTTTTTTTACTATTATTCTACTAGCCATATTTTCATATTTATTTTGTGTCATTGATGTAAGAATACACATAAGGCAAATTGGTAAATTCTTATTTTTCTTGAAGTTTATATAAATTTTGGCATGAAATACTATAAGGTATTCGGGGTCGATTTTTACGTTAAATCTTTCGGGATAGACTGTTTGGTCAAATATATAAATCCTACGGGATATAAGAATTTTTAAGAAATTCCTTGAGTTGTTGGATATCGCGACCAATTTGCTATAAATCTAAGAATGTCGATAAGTTATGTCTTTTATATTTATATGTTAAATAAGAATATGCACATATTTTTATTGAGTGTTTTCAAAATACTCACTTTTACGGTAACTTTTCAGATTAAGACGCGTGGAAGATTGATCAAGTGATGCTTATGAGGTCACCAATAAAATTTCTAGAAATGATAATTACCAATTTTTATTTGAAGAACATCTTTATGTTAAATTTTGTGCACGTTATTTTAGTAATTTTTTTAGTGTTCGAGCACTTGATATTATATGTTAAATTTAAATTGATGGTTTGAAATCGTAGTGTTTCAATATTATATTTAATATGAAAATTTTCACTTAAATTGTTGGTTTATCATTATTGATTTATCGATCAAATCTCAAAATTTGAATAAAAGTGAGTTTCCTCTTAAATTAGATAAATAAGATTTTGTTAACACTTCAAGTCTAATTTTTTTTTATTAAAAATTAAATTAAGAAACTGAAACAGGGGTGTTTAGGATATTTGATAGCATCGAGCTTATCCTTCGGAACCTAACGAGAGAGTTTGCTACCCGAGGCCCAAATGCGTGGCCGTAATGGCACAAATATTTAGGGGCAGTTTTAGAATACCACTGCACCCTTTATTTAGGCTAGTGCTTAGATCACACGGACTTGCCCCAATCCAAATAAATCCGAACTCATGGAGTTAAATGGTTTGAGTCTTGAATGTTGTGGAAGAAGGTTAGATTAGGTATAGATATGCCCTTTTCAGTTTTCCACTCCATATATGCTCCCAAAACATTGGTTGGGGATGACAAGTCGAGGGGTGGTACTACATGACCTCCTATGGGGCTTATTCTCCCTTTATGGTTGGTCTGCCATTGTCAATCAAAGACTAGAAGTAGAGCTAGCTCTAGCCTTCGGGACAGTGGGAGACATGGAGGGTGACCCAATGGCACCCTTGATTGTTCCCACATCAATCTCCATTGCCATTGAGTTTCTAAGGAACTTAAACTTGATCTTTTGCTAATTGACTGGTTTTTATCCTCTTCCTTTTTTTTAGATTTGTTGTCGAGGTGTAAGATCTCTCTGCTTTGACGTCCGGAGCCACGCTATGTTGATTGATAAAAATACTTCTTTTGTAGAGCATGGCCTAATCATTTCACTTCGTAAGTTTTCAATTCAACGAACTCCTTGTTTTGTGATGTTTGTAAAAGTGCTAACACTTTGAAATGTTTTTGGGAAGAGTTTTCTACGAAGAAGCCTATGAGGCCAGACTCGCTACTATCCGAGAGAGCATTGCTGCAGCTTGGAAGTTGAAGGCAAACTTTGCGGCATATAAAAGGCAAAACGAACACTTGCTTCAGCTAAGGCATCTGCCGCTTCTCCTGCAGCCAATGAAGAGCACAAGGAAGAGGTTCCTTAGCTACTCTAGGATCTTGTTTAAGTCCGGAGAGAGACTTGTGTGGTCGACATACCATCTTTTCCCCTTGTCGATAGAGGCCTAGTGGTGGGGTCATATATATTTCTTCATCCAAGTCACCATGAAGAAAGGTATTATGGACATCCATCTGAAATAAAGGCTAATTACGAACAACAGCTAAAGCAAGAAGACATTGCACGGTGATTAATTTAACTACACGGGCAAAAGTCTCATGATAATCCAAACCCTCTTTTTTATTAAAGCCCTTGGCTACCTAACGGGCTTTGTAAAGTTCAACTATGCCATTTGAATTGTACCTGATGCAAACGACCCATTTTCTACCTATTGGCCGTTGTCCAAGTGGGAAGAAAACTAAAAACCAAATATGTTGATTGTTTAGAGCTATGAGCTCATGGTTCATGGCCTCACACTATTTTGGGCCTTGTACTGCTTGCTCATATGCGGCAGGTTCAAGAGTACTAGAAATGGTATTAACAGAAATTTTATGGGAAGAAGATAATGAATTATAGGAAATAAAGTTTGTTAAGGGGTAGTGAGTACCTGAATGTGAAGAAGATGACATGCCTTGAGTTATTGTAGAAGATGTACTAGCTTGACCACAATAAGAGTCAAAGAGAAGTACAGATTGTTGTCTTAGGCGATCACTGCGACGAAGAACGGGACGGTAGGATAGGAATTTGAGAGACATGAAGAGACAAGAGGACATGGTGAAGGTGGTGGCGAGGAATTAGATTGCAGATCAGGTGATAGAAAAAATGAAAGCTTAGAGGATGAAGGAACAGAAGTTAATGAAGGTTGAGGTAAGGAATAATTTGTATCAGAAGTGCAATGAGGTATGGAAGATAATGGAAGATTCTCAGTTTGTGTTTTAAAATTGGGATTAGAAAAAGGAAATACTTTCTCATGAAATATTATATCACGACAATAAAAAAGCTGTGAGTGGTAAAATCATAAACACGATAGGCTTCTTGTCTATAAGGGTAACTAACAAAATTACATTGGCGAGCACGAGGAGAAAATTTTGTTAATGGTTGAAGATTAGTGGCATAACAGAGGCATCCAGAGACTCACTAATGTGTGTAACTGGGAGGTTTGTTGTATAAAAGTTCATATGGAGTTTTAAGATTTAATATTTGTGTAGGAAGACAAATAATAAGGTAGGTAGCAGTAAGTATACTTTCTCCCCAAAAACGTATAGGATAGGAATATTTGCTTGAAATCTTAAAGCTCGACCAACATTAAGTAAATGACGATATTTGCATTCCACAACACCATTTTTTTGAGGTGTAGAAGGACAAGAGCTTAGAAAAAAAATGCCAAGATTAGAAAAGAAATATTTCATTAAGGTAAATTCTAAGCCATTATCACTTCGTATACATTTAATTTGATGATTAAATTGAGTGTTTACATATGTAATGAATGAGTTTAGCAAACTTTGAGTTTCAGATTTGAATTTCATAAAAAATATCCATGTGAATCAAGTGTAATTATCAACAATTGTTAAAAAATTATGTGCACCCGTATGAGTTGCAACACGATGAGGTCCCCAAATATCACAGTGAATTAGATCAAAAAATGCTTAGATTGAATGGAACTCAATGGAAATTATAATCTTGTTTGTTTTGACATAGGACAAACTTCACATGAATGTTGAGAATCAAAAATAAAAGAAGGAATTAGTTTGCACAAAAATTGAGATGGAGCTTAGAAGGATGTCCCAACTGCTTATGCCAATTGACAGCAGATAGAGTAGAGACGTGATAAGTTACTGGTGTAGATGGTGGCAACTCCGAGCGTGGCACGAGATAGTACAATCCCTTATACTGTTTCCCCAGGCCAATCATCCTCTTCGAAGTTAAGTCCTGCAAAAGAGAAAAAAAAATGGATGGAACAGTTTAGAACAGATGTTAGTTGACTAACAGAAAGAAGCTTGACATGAAAAGAAGGGACACAAAAAACATCTTTAACATGTAATTTATGAGAAAGATGAGCAGAGCCAACACCAGTGATCTTTGACTGAGAACCATTTGGTAAAGAAACTTGGGAACAGGAGTGTCACTGGTTATTGAAGAGGCTATATGATGTGTTGCACAGCTATCAATAATCAAATTATCAAATTTGGAAATATGTAAAGTGGATGAAGAAGAAAAGGGCATTGAAATACCTGTATAATTAGCACAAAGAGGATTTTTACCATTTCAGAGGAAGGCCTTAATTTGAGAGAACTCCTCAGAGGTGAACTGAAGTGATTGATCAAGTATTTTGGTTGTAATATGAGCAGGCTCACTGCTTGTTTGATTAGCAACAACTTTTTTATTTCGATTTGGAGGTTGAACAACTTTTCCATGAAGCTTATGGCCAACAGGAAATCCAATTAAATAGTAGCACCTTTCAACTGTATGAGTGGTGCCATCACAGTAAGTGCACAACAGCGGTTTCCTAGACCCTTGAGGTTTTGAGGAAGAGGGTGTCCACTTGACCTGACGTTGGTGATCAAGTTTTGTTGTTTTAAATTGGGCTCATGAACTTGACAGTCTTCTTTGCTTTTCTTCTTCACAGAGAAGAGAATACGGTTTTTTATAATAGGCAAAGGCAGCATCAACATAATTTGTCCTCTCACAGCAGAATAGGACTCATTCAATCCCATAAGAAATTGTCTTAGCCTGACTTTTTCTTCTTTTTAGTTCAAATGTTTCAGTCCTCCACAAGTAATACAAGGACTGAAAATCTTCAATTCATCACACAATGTCTTCATCTTAGTACTTGATTTTGTTTCAACTCAATAATGGATCGTTGAAGTAGATAGTGACGAGAAATATTACCTTGTGAGAAGCATTCTTGTAGATCTGGCCAGATATCAGAAAGTGTCTCAACATAGAGAACACTATTTGCATGGTCTTCACTCAATGAACTGAAGATCCACGAAAGAACCGTATTATTACAATGCTGCCATGCTTGATGTTTGGAATCATTCTCACTTGGTATGGGTATGGTTCCTTTGATGAATCCCAGTTTGTTTTTGGCACTAAGACTCACAACGTCTCCACATAGCATAATTGGTTCCATCTAGGACTTTTGGAACAAGAATCATTCCTGGATGATCAGAGGCATGAATGAAAAGAGGATCGGATAGATCTATAGTGAGGTTAGACATGGTACGAACGACACTATTGGAGCCAGTTTCTTGTACACGGTTGGAACCAATATCTTCTGTAGACATAATGCGGAAGTTTTAGGATCAATGCTCTGATACCATAAAAAAATAGGAATACACTTTCCTATATTTTCTATGTATTACAAAACAAAGTTTCTCAAGCATATATACTCTCAAGATTAAGGAGTACAATTAGGAAACAAATCAACTTACACCTAAACCGATTGAATTACAGCAAAAATAGAATATATATTGAAAATCTTCAAATATATGATTTAAATTAAACCAAATCTTAACACGGTTCATACTACAGAGCAGTCTATGGACACAACCATAGAATGATTAGCCTCAACCAGGATTGCATCAACCGCATATGTGATTAGGTCACTCGACATTTCGATAAAAGTTTCGGACATATGGATGATATACATGTGCATATTACACAAAATACTCCTCGGTCAAGGTTATCTGACGTCAGTCCATTGGTTCTATGATAATTTTTATGTTAAGTGATTTAATTTTGTTATGTGTCATCATTTTACTACTTTCTTTTATAAATGGAAAAAAGTAAAAATAAAAACCTTGTAAATTTTCAAAAGTATTTTTGTTTAATTATGTGAACTTTGTGATTTATCAATTTCTACTAGGTTATGCCACTTTAATTGTTTTGAAACTTATCGTTGTGGATTTTGATAAATTTTGAGCATAATAATTATTTATATATTTGAATTAGTTACATTGATAAAATAGATTGAATGAGTTTTGAATGTGGATTGTTAAAACCAAAGCCATGTTTTCCAACACAACACGATTTCCAATGAGAGGGGATAGTTTAGGGGTGGTTAAGTAGATGTTAGGAGATACTTAGATATGTATTGATTTTATGCATGTTAAATATTTGTGTCTAGTGTTTTTGGCTAAAGGGTAAAATCTAGCTAGGAATCTTACATTAGAAGTCTAATCACCAATGTTTTGAAAATCAACGCGAATATCGATCCGAAAAAGGTGAAGGATGAATGATCAAAAGGTTCAACCGGAATCGAACCAAGATCAAACCGGAAACGGTAAATAAATAAATACACACGAACAATAAAAACTATGAAATCAATAATTTTTTTAAAATTTTCATATTAATAATTCAAAGTGTAATTTAAGTTAAATTTGAAAATAAAATAAATGAAAAAATGGAAGTGGGTACTAGAATTTAGTTAGTTGGGATTCAAAATCGTATATGACTTGGAAAATGGTTTGATGGGTATTTTAACCTTTTTTTCTATACCACTAACCCACGTTGGAAGTTTTTGAAAACACTTGAAAGAAGTGGATCTATAATACCATTATCTCATATTGAAAGTTTATGAAATCATTTGAGAAAAGTTCATCTATAAAAGGAGCATGCCATTCAAAATTCATCTATAGGCCTTCAATAATTATAGTGTATAAGGCTCATTAATAAAAACAAAAGTTAAAAATTCTTAAATTAAAAAATTAGCAAAATCACCATCGGGTCACCGGTTCGCAGTTAAACCAACTGGTTTGGTGGTTTTCATGCTAGTTGGTTAACCGGGCATGATTGACCCAATATTGGATCCGGTTATCGGTTCTATCTGTTGAAGCAGCCAAGGCGGACCGGTTATGATAACATTGCTAATCACAAATGTTCCTCCCAATGAAAGGTATTGTACTAATCATGATAAAAAGGGAAAAAGCTACCATGCCTTCATGAGCAAAAAATATCCTATAAAAGATCAAAATGAGGACACCAAACGAATATCCCAAAAATGAAAAATCAAAAGGCATAAAAGTTTGTGCCTAAAACAGAAGATGTATTATAAATCTGATTAAGCATTGAGACATTTAACTTGAGAGTTAAATTTTTAGTGAGATCTGTTAGCATAGTTGAAGTTTGAAGTTGAGATACTAATTGCAAGCACTGGTTTAGACCAACATGGAGTATCCTCTAAAAACTTAGAAGCCATTATGCTTCATTTCCAGCTTTATCTAAATCTATGAAATAGATTTCATTTTGGATCGAGCTATACACGTGTTTTGAAGACTTCCAAGATACTGCTAGTAGACTTTGAATAATTTGTATCTAATATCAAATTTACATCGATGTATCCTTCTAATATATGTGGATATCTAGTATAATGTAACATAACATTTGAGGTGTAGACATCTAAAAACACTAATCAATGCCTTCCAATCATCATTACTTGAGTTACTTATGAATCTACTAAACTTGTTCGCCACATAAGCAATATTTAGATGCGAGTAGTTCAAAATATACATTAGACTGCCTATGATTTGAGAGTAATCGAATTGATACAAGTTTACCTTTAATTTTGTGCCAAATGTAGATTTAAGTCTATTGAAATTTTAGCTGGACTTTCGTCATATACATGAAATTTCTTAAGTACAGTCTCAATGTGGTGAAACTCAGATAGAACAAGTCTCTCATATATCTTAAGAATTTTGATTCGTAATATTACATCTATAATACCTATATCTTTCAAGTCAAAATATTTTGTTAACAACTTCTTAGTAGTCATTATGATATCGTGATTACTGTGAAATAACTAATAAATAGACCTACAATTACATACGTGTTTGGTGTGGATTTAATATAAAAACATTTATCATACTCGTTGATTTTAAAACCATTTGATAACATAGTTTTGTCATATTCTCATGCCATTGTTTTGGCACTTTTTTTAATCCATATAATAACTTCAAGTCTACACACATTTTTCTTCAATCGTGAACCCATCGGATTGTTTCATGTATATTTCTTCTTCTGCCTCGTCATTTAAGAAAGTTATTTTAATATCTAACTGATGGATCTCCAAATTATGTAATGTTGTGATTGTAATTAATACTTTAATTGACGTTATTCTTGTCACAATTTAGTTTGTATCAAAAAAGTTAAGACCTTCTTTTTGTTTAAATCATTTGACTACTAATTTGGCCTTGTATTGATCAATTGATCTATCATTCTTTAATTTTATTTTGAAAACTTATTTACAACCTAATGGTTTTTCACCAAGCAGGAGATCTACTAACTCCCAAAATATAATTCTACATAATAGAATTAATTTTATTATTGATAGCCTTTTCTCAGAGCGGAACTTCTAGACTTGACATTGCTTCATTGAAAATTTTAGATTTATTTTCTAATAAATAAGTTAAAATTTTGATCAAAAGATATAGTTGTTTAGTCCTCTTACTAAGTATTGATTCTTTATCACCTTGATGATTATCAATTACAGTATCATATATTCATTTTCATGAACCCATATCTTTCCCATCCTTACAATGAAAAATGTCCTAAAAAAATACATCATTCTTGAATTCAATGATGGTGTTCTCATGTATATCATAGATGTATGACTTATAAATGAAGAACTAATGTGCACTAATGTTATGCATATCTAATGAATATGTAGTGTCAATGGTTTTAAACCATGTTTTAACCAATTTAGGCTTTGATACTTTTACCTTAGTTAAACAACCCACACTTTTATGTATTTGTACAAAGTTTGTGAACTTTCCTTAGCTCATAAAAAGTTTCATTCCTACATGTTTGGGGTATTTTATTAAGAATGTGGTTAGTTAAAATAATTTCTTTTCCCTTTAATTTAGAGGTAAACCAGAACTATTCAATATAAAGTACGATTTTTGTGTTCAGCAACACCGTTGGACTGAAATGAATAAGGAATTGTAGTTTGATGAATAATCCCAAAGTCTAAACAATTTTTTTTCAAACGGTTTTCATATTCTCCACATCTATCGCTAAGAATAACTTTTATTTGTTTGCTAAGTTAATTCTCAACCCCATTCTTATATTTTTTAAACGTTTCTAAGGCCTCATTTTTATTTTTTAGCAAATAGACATAACAATATCTTGTGAAATTATCTATAAAATTAATAAAGCTTTTATCACATCTACTTTGCACAAAGTTTAAATCACATATATCAATGTGAATTAATTTTAGAGGATTCTAGTTCCTTTTAGCCGAATAAACAAAGTATTTTTGGCTAACATAGCTTCTATACAAGTTTTACACCAATGATTTTGATCAAAAGAAATAGATGACAATAAATATAAAATTACTAATTTTGTAAAGTATTCATATTAACGTCTTAATCTATCATGTCATATATTATAAGACTTAATAAAATAAGTAGGGGATTTATTTTTATTAATATCAAAATCATAAAGCATAGACATTACATTCATTTTGAATAGCACATCAGCTAAATACCTCTTGTCCACAAACATATCTTTTTTGGTGAGTACAAACTTATCAGATTCTATTACTAGCTTAAACCCATTTTTGCTTAGCATAGCTCCAGATTTCAAATTCTTGTGAAAATGTTCGAAACATTTAACACATTGATGAGGGTTATTTCTTTTTTTTTTCCGATGTAATCTTCAATAATACTTTATCCAAAACAATGATGTATAACATATTGTTGAAGAATTGAGTCAAAATGGGAAAAAAGTAATAGTGCAAAAAGAACATTCGAATTCTAGTTTGGGCTTATAATATCATCCTGGAAAGAGGACAACAAAACGAGTAAAACACACTGCTTAGCCATGACGTACAATGGATTCGGCCATCAGAGTTTGTTAAACTGATTTCCAAGGTTTTAGCGCTATTTTTGTCATTTAGTATGTTTTGAATTTGTTTTCTAATTTTAATTTATTTAAATTAGGTTTTCATTAATTTGAGTCCTATTAAACTAGGTGTTCAAGTAAACCCTTATGAATAAAGGGTTATCTCATTGTTTTTTATAATATTTCATTAA
Organism: Fraxinus cuspidata; assembly: GCA_903798385.1. Taxonomy (NCBI): domain Eukaryota; kingdom Viridiplantae; phylum Streptophyta; class Magnoliopsida; order Lamiales; family Oleaceae; genus Fraxinus; species Fraxinus cuspidata. The sequence goes on from CAIGRP010039023.1 coordinate 16,995, forward strand.
TAAAATTCGTGAGTTTAATTTTTCATAATTTGGTGGATTCCAAAATTCGTGTTCTTAAAATTTTCGCTTAACTTCTTTGTTTGGCGTTGCATCAACCAACAACTTTTGATGTCATTGGTTTCTCATGAACAATTGTCGTTCATTGATAGAAATTTTAGATGAAAATATCTTCTTATCAGCACAAACGTGATGAATAGAACCATTGTCTATGAACTGATCATTCGAATTGTCCACCATATTTGTTTCAAATACAATAGCTAAGAGCATTAGTTTAGACATCTTGTTAGACAATTGTATTCCTCAATCAAGTGTACTTGGTCCTCGTTTTTGTGCTTTTTTTGTCAACAATCCTTACTCATATGGCATGTCTTACTACAGTTATAGCATTTTCTTTTGAATTTTGTGATCTTGATCTTTTACTTGCCAATATCAGAGTGGTTCTTTTTTTTAAAAGTATTTGATTTCACCAAATTGACTTCAACCTCCATTTGCAGCTTTTTAGACATTTTCTTAGAATTCAGATTGTCTTCCTCAATTCTCAATCTTATTATAAGATCTTCAAATCTCATTTCCTTGCATTTGTGTTTTAAATATTTCTTGAAATCTTTAGATATCGGTGATAATTTTGGGTAATCGCAACAGCTTTAAAAAACTAGCCAAGCTTCATTCCCGTAGCGTGCATCTCATGCTAGCTCTTGAACTTTGATTTATCACTGTTTTAGAATTCAACATTTTGAAGTCTATGAAGTTTTCAACAATGAATTTCTTTAATTCAACATCTCTTTTATATATATACTTCTTTTCCAAGCATTCCCAAAGTAGTTTAGTTGTCTTGATCGAATTGTAAACACTGGATAATATGTTGTCAAGACAGATGAGGGTGTAATTCCGCATAAGATGTCACTGTGACTGCATGCATACAAAAGCTTCATTCCCGTAGCGTGCATCTCATGCTAGCTCTTGAACTTTGATTTATCACTGTTTTAGAATTCAACATTTTGAAGTCTATGAAGTTTTCAACAATGAATTTCTTTAATTCAACATCTCTTATCTATATATATATATATATATATATATATATATACTTCTTTTCCAAGCATTCCCAAAGTAGTTTAGTTGTCTTGATCGAATTGTAAACACTGGATAATATGTTGTCAAGACAGATGAGGGTGTAATTCCGCATAAGATGTCACTGTGACTGCATGCATACAGTGCTACTCCCCTTTTAGGATATATTTTTTTCCTCCTCATTACAGTTGGAGCATCTCACTTTAGAATTTTGTCAAATTCAGAGTTGTAATATAGAACGACATCTTTTCTTACCATCTCTTAAAATCCACTGTCATGAATTTTTCAAACTTCTTCCCCATGAGATTTTCATAATCTGAAAAAAGAAATCAAATCATAAATTAGCACTTAAATAAAAATCATCATCTTAAGATTATTGAGAAAATAATGAAATATATATCGAATTTACCGTGCAAAATTATATATTCAAAATAATATTTTTAATAAGGAAAAAGTTGGATAGAGTTTCGACTTACTCATCGAAAGGAAATAAAGCAAAAATAATGTGGATGGCACAGGAGTTCAATTCTTTCTCTTAAAGATGATAACATCCCTCACTAGAGCTAACAGTCTTCTAGCATTCATTTCCAAAATACAATAATCACGACTTGTAATAATAGCACTCCAAATTACAAGATCTGTAATATTTGATCTCTCTGAATTGGAAGAGGACTAAAAAGTACAAGAAAATAATATTTGAGGATTGAAATGCAAAATATGAAATTGTGCAGGAGAGAAATGAATATTATTTTGCAAGAGAGACTTGAAATGATTTTGGAATGAATAAAATCCTATATATGAGGGTCAATTTATAATAATTGAAAAGTTGTGTCCAATAGACAGAATTGTTTAAAAGTTATGTCTTGAACATACAACCTCAATTGTTCAGTCTGATACATTTTAACGAGAAACCGTTAGTTTCTAGAAGACATCATATATCATGCCCAAAAAAATAAGGGGATAAATTATATTTAAATTAATTAATATATTAGTAGTCCAAGCAATGACCTGTGTTGAACTGGTTGGACAACGAAAACAGCGAGCGCGGGCTTTGGCCAAATCTATTAGGATGTAGGTCATATAAAATGATTTAAATCTTCTAGTTTTTCTATGTGATTTGACATTTTTTTCTAGTTTTTCACCATTTTTTATTCTCAATTTATTTCAACTTCAAATGACATCTTTTGAAATTAATTTCTTATTCACCCGAAATTGATTTTGAGAAAATAGATATACTATGTTAATCTACTCGAGGAATATAACACACTTGGCCGAAAAAAATATTTCCTCCGACTATCAAATCCACTCAAATAATTAATCAAAAGTCAATCAAATCAACTTTAATTTCCAACGTTATGGCCATCATTTCTCTTACGCACTAACTAATGAAATTATATTTTTCCTAAAGATAATTCTCTTCCGTCAAGCATTTAACGTCAAAATATGAAATATTATATAGTAAATTACATACTACAATATTTATTGAATATTAATTGTGAATGATAGGATCAAAAGGGAATTAGAAATGATTGGCGAATAAAACTAAAAAATATGTGGAAATATATTTTTTTTCCCCCTTGTCTTAAGTTCCTAAGGCACAACACATTAACAAAACTTAATTAAATAAATAAATTAGAATCTCGTCCCAAATTGATAGCACTTGTAACTTTCTACTACGTGCTAGATTGCTACTAATAACCATTGAAAATAAAGAAACTTACTTAAAATTCAATTGAAGACAAATTTAGTATTCGTTTAATATCAAATTGAGTTTGATCATAGTGTTTACTTCAGTTAGCTTATATCTCTCCACCAATCAAGCCACTTCAATTCACCCTCAACTTGTGATTGACTATTTTAACTACGTTTTTTTTTTTTTGGTCCAAATTCAATAAAATGTTGCCACGTGACAATTTGTAAAACTTCCTTTAAATTCTCTCTACATGTAGCATTACTGATAACACTAGTCTGTTTCTTAAGCCAAACGCCTCTCTCTCCTCAGCTCGTACATTTACATAACATTCTTCCATCCACTTCTTGAACTCGGCAAGAAAACGCCCCACCTCCTCGCCACCGCCACCAACGAAGGAGGTTTTACATAATGAGAACCAGCAACCACCTAATAGGTTTCCTCAACTTCCTTACCTTCCTCCTGTCCATGCCCATCCTGGGCGGCGGAATATGGCTGAGCAGTCGCGCCAACAACACCGACTGCTTGAAATTCCTCCAGTGGCCTCTCATAGCGATAGGCGTCTCCATCATGATCGTTTCACTCGCTGGCTTCGCCGGCGCGTGCTACCGGAACACCTTCCTCATGTACCTGTACTTGTGGGCTATGTTCGTGATCATAGCCACCCTTATTGGGTTCGTCATCTTTCCTAATGCCGTGACCGATAAAGGTTACGGGCGGCCCGTGATGAACCGGGTTTACACGGAGTATTATCTTCAGGATTACTCGGGTTGGCTAGAGGAGCGCGTGACAAGTCCAAGTTACTGGAGTAGGATCAGTTCTTGTATTAGAGATTCCCATGTGTGCAATGAGATGGGAAGAAGTGTCGGGGGAGTTCCCGAGTCACCGGAGTTGTTTTACCTCAGAAAACTCAGTCCCATTGAGGTAACAATATTAATTCATTCAACTTCTTTTTCATTATAAGTATGTTGTTTTCCCTTTTCTTTTCTTTAATTTTAAGTATGTTGTAACTTGTTTCTTTACCAAAATAATTCCGTGAAATAAGCATGTTTTCAAGCATTAAAATGAGGTATTAACGTGCCCCATACTTGTTCACATGGTCAGATGGCTTATTCAACTAGATTTATCTTACATGAGAAGATGGGAACAAGCTGTCAAAATATTTTTAAAGTCATGGGCGAATATTATATTAATTTGTGGTTTACGGGCATCAAATGAAAAATAAAGAGTAATTCTATTTATCTCTTTTGGGGTCGAGCATCAGTTTGAATGACAACTCATTTAATTAAATGAGGCATCTGACTTTACATGTAAATAAATTTATCATTTAATGTCATGTAATTGTCATCTAAACTGGTGCTCAATCCCAATGGGAATGAATAACATTAACTGAAAAATAAAATGTAGAGAATCAGAGTCACATTTCTGGTTAATTTCCCTAGCAATCACTCTACTTTGACCCTATTTTCAATCCGGTCACCATACTTTAATTTGTGTCAATTGGGTAATTATACTTTAATTTTGTGGCAACTGGGTCGAAAGACTGTAATTTTGTCTCAGTTTAGATGACTTTGTTCAGTTGCATGTGACGCCAAACTAAGACCCGGAATTGAGTTGCCTAAATTGAGACTAAACAATGTGACGCCAAAATAAGACCCGGAATTGAGTTGCCTAAATTGAGACTAAACCACAAGTAGAATTAGCCCCGTTAAAGAAGCTTATATAAAGAAATATTTGGTTTGATAAGGAATGATTAAAGGAAATGGTTGTGGGATTGATATTTCTGAGGTCTCTGTCTTGCTTTTTAAGCCTTACTTTCTTTTCACGGGTGAATTATTAATTTCATTAATTTATTAAAAATATCATATCAAGACAATTTGAACAGCACTATCACCAACTTTATGTGGTTGGGTTTTGGTCTATCATCATAGGTTGGTTCAATATACTATGATCTCCACAAATATCATAACATTTGATTGAGTTTAATGTCTCTAGGAAAAGCTTGTCGACCTACTCGGCTCCACAAACAATTTTCTCCTTTTCAAAATTGGATTGATATTTTATGTCGTCCTGTCAAGATGGAAACTTTAGGTTTGACTTTTGTCGCGATGGAATACTGTATTACCTTTGTAATTTTCTTAAATTTATTTGATATTTTTATATTTCTAACTTTTTTTTTTTTGAAACTCAAGAGACACGAGTCATTGCTATAAAACCGGTTTACAAGTTAAACTTAAGTGATGCAGGCATTGCTAACATTTTCCTTCAGCGTCAAGTTGGAGTCACTAGACACTCTTTCTTTAGATAAGGCTAGAGAACCAAAACCAACCCAACCCAACCCCGTCATAGACCTCACCCGCTTTTATTCAAGTCTATAATTCGGCTTATAATAATATGAAGTTTTGCATTCTCCTTATACAATGCACATATAAATTGTTTCCTTGATGATGTGGAGCAAACCAAACTAAGAGTACTCGTATTCATAAGGTTATACTAGGCGTACATAATGAATGCCATAATTGACAAATGGCGGCCCCCTATTGGTGGGCGCCTAGGGAGCCGTCATTTGTCAATTATGGCACTCATTATGTAAAATGTTATGTACAAATAGCATTTTCCATATTCATAACATGTTATTTTTTGCCTTTTTTATGGATGATCCTGAAAAAAAAAAGAATGAATCAAGGTGATACCTCTCAATTAGCCTACATGAAAGATTATAGTTACAATATATTGCTGATGGGTTCTAATTGAGATATTGCATGTATGTGGGTGATTTATGACTAAATTATCTAAACGCTTGTTAGTGTAGTCGGGATGTTGCAAGCCGCCTACAGCATGTGGGTATGTGTATGTGAACGAGACATATTGGAACCAGCTGGGAGAAGGGCTAGTCGGAGCTGATCCAGATTGTGTCCGATGGAACAATGATCAAGAGCAGTTGTGTTACAATTGTGACTCGTGTAAAGCCAGTGTATTGGCGAGCCTAAAGAAGAGTTGGAGGAAAGTATCTGTGATCAACATTGTCATATTAATCCTATTAGTTATCCTATACGTTATAGCCTGCGCAGCATTTAGGCACAACAAACGGATGGACAACGATGAAGCCTTTGGCGAGACCCGAATGGAAAAGGCACATCCTAGTAGGATGCATTTCTAACAATAAATCAGGAAGTAAATTTTCATTGCATTTTCTTGGATTTTGTTTAAGATGAAAAGACTAGTACTTTATCTGCTTTCCCTTTACTTTTCAGGAGAAGTTCGTGTGTATTTTCTAGTGTAAATTGTGGGATCCTTTCAGTTTTTATGTAACTTTTCCTCATTTGAAGAAATAAAAATTGATACAGTACACTATTATTAATTATAAATAATTTTATGACTTTTTACCGAAAAGGGAGACTAGCACTGTAGCACTCCTATCCTATGTAGGCAAGGTATAAGGAATAAAATTATTTGAGGAAAAATTAGTGATGTTTCCTACTAATATTTTACTATTTTATTTTACGTTTTCAATAAAATATGTCATCGCTACTGGTTTTTAACTGTAAATACAGAATACATGTGATGGGGAATATCTGCCAATATTAATTTCTATAGAATGAAATAAAATAATTTTATCAACCGTCTGGCAATTAGACAAATTATTTTGGTTCCACGGGGCTTGTTTAGGAAAGTTTAAAAAGTTGAAATTAAAGTCAATAATTAATTTTATCTATATATTTTATGATATTTACAACTTTTCAATAACACATTTTATCAGAATTTATCAAATTGGTTAAAACTTTTATCGAAAATTTTGTCAAACTATTCCTGTAAAGCGAGCTGCAATGACATATCCAATGGTTAATCCTGCAAATGGTACAGTACATGAATTATACATATTGTATCAAAATCATATATGAACTCAATTTTTTATTAGAGTCGTACATGAAATCGAGAATTTGTTTCTCATTCATAAATAAATGAGTTCCCATTGGTCAAAACAATCCATATGATAAATGGAAAGCTATATGAACTTAATCCCTTTTACCATACATGAACTGACGAATTTATTTTAAAACTATACATGAACTCACAAATTGTTTCTCATCCATACGTAAATGGAATTGCCATTGTGCATTTATTGTTCAGTAGCCATTGTGATTTGTTAGGTTTTTAGTGTGTTGACACAATTCTTTGAAAAAAAAGACTGTTATAAAATAGTTGTAAGTCAAGAAGTCCAAGATGCCAAGAAGATCACATATGATCAAATAAATGCAATTAGAAGTTTAAAGAGTGTCAAAGAGCTACACAAGTTATGCTCTAAATTCTCAACTGCAACTTGTAATACATATTTCACATAGAAAACATTGGAATGTGGATAATGCTATTATAGAAGAATTGTATCCCTTTGAGTTAACTTTCCAACACATTTTGAATCACTTCAATCAGATATTATGAGAGAAAATTATGACAAAATACAGACGACTACTCAGTTGTTGCTTTCCTGCCGCCAAGCTATCGCTCGAGCGACAGTGTTTCTTGAAGAAACACTAGTTCACGTTTTAAAGAGTTTCAATGAGTCTAGAATACCTAACTACCTTTTACTATGAATACTCAATCCGTTGCACTTTTTTTTCTTTTTTTGTGGTTGTTTATTATTCTTTTGACTCATATCATTCATTTAGGGAGCCAAGAAAACATTAATCCTTTGTGATTTATCATTTTCATTCTTGAAATCATTCAACCACACTTTGGGAAAACTTCAAATTGAAGAATCCAAAACGCCTACTTCCTAAATTCATATTCAGGAAGGTACTTTCTTAATAGATTTTAGAGTTGCTGAAGATTAAGTGAGGTTGGACAGAAAGCATAGGAAGTGTACAAGAACAAGGCGTTCTTGATGGTCCACATGAGATAGACAATTCCAGAATATCAAGAGCAGGTGTGAGTGAAGCACGTTCCAAAGGATTTTAGAGATTGCAGGAATTAGATCAGCGAGTCTAGTGAATTTTCTAGACCGGATCATACTGTAAGTTCACATTGTCTATAGTAGAAACTATTGGTTTGGTCCCGAGTTTTTCCCTAGTTAATGGTTTTCTCCGTCTTCATATTTTGTAATATTTACTACTTTTTATATAATTTCGGCATTCAAATCATAGAAAAATTAAATTGATTGACTAACCATTTATAAACAATTAAAAGTGACTCGTTGCTTATTAATTGTTAATTTTAATTTTGCATTAGGGTTGAACTAGTAACTAACAAGTGGTATCAGAGTCTAATAACAATTATTGACCTAAAATTTTGTGTAGATGAGTCAATCAATTTATGATTTGGGATTTGAGTGTGATGTGGAACTTCAGGAGGTTTATGAACAATTATTTGAGAAGAATCTTAAAATTAAGAAGGAGAATAAAGTTGTGCTTAAAAAAGTTAATGCACTTGAATTAAAAAAAAAGAGAGCCTTATAGTCAAATTTGTGGAGTCAACTAGATGTTTGAATGAATTAAGAGTTGAGAAAGAGTCTTTACATGTTAAGGTTTAATCTCTTATGAGTGATCTTGAGAAATCAATTTCCCGACTTCAAACTTTTTCTAGCGGATCTAAAAAAATGATAATATAATAGGTCTGAACGAACCAGCTGGGAATATAATAGATTTTGATGATAATGATACAAATTTCCATACTATTTCATCTTCTAACAATAAATTTGTACATGCCTCAAAGACTAAGGTTCAAAACTTGAAACCTAGAGTTGCTTCTAGGCTCATCCCTACGTGAAAACATTGCGGTAAGGTAAGACATATAAGACCTAAGTGTCACGAGCTCTTCAATAGGAACACAGCCAAGAATGTAGGTGTCCGAGAACTGAAATTATCGGTACAACATAGGTTTCCTTCACCTAAAGTTCAAAATTTGAAATCTAAGATTGTTCCTAAATTTATTCCTAATTGTGGAGAATTAGGATATATAAGGCCTAAGTGTTATAACTTTCCGAATAGAAATAGACGTCAGAACTTAAATAGAAATAAAAATCAGGAGTTTGATATTCGGATTGACTTCCTTAATAATCAAGTGAGTCATTTGACCAAGTTAATGATATAGTTGACTCGGGATAAGTCTTTCACTAGTCAGGTTTGGGTGAAAAAGAGTAATCTAAAAAATTTAGAAATTGATCACGGTGTTCTTAAAGGTAAGAGGGTTTGTATACCTAATTAATTAGGTACTTTTGATGCATACTTATACTTATTAATTGTGATTCATTCATTATTACATGCATCTCATTTGTTTTGTTTGTTTTTTACTTTTTAGGTAGATTAATTAAAAAAATGAAAAATGGAAAAATAGAAGGGAAATTCTTTATTATAGCGTGATATTTGATTTACATGAATATGTATTTTGTGACCAAGTATGAGTTTAATTGATGTGTTGTTGCATAATTTCTATTACCTTGCTTAGGTTGATGTGAGTACTTAGTATATGTTTCTTCATGTACCATCTACACTACACACACACTATGATCTTGTGAGTAAGTCTTGACCGCATGTGTGAGATTTGGGATGACCGTTATCTGTTGGTAATGTGACATTGAAAATGGATTGACCTTAATTTAGTAAACATAAACTCTAGCATATCCCCTTAAATAAAATAAAAGTGTTTCATCTTATACTCTTTTTCGAAACATATTTGACTCGATTAATTAAGCTCGAGGGATTTCTCATAACTTGATACCGTATGGTCAACTGAGTTGGTGTCATTGCTCAAAATTCGTTACAGTAGTCATTTTAGTTACTTAATGGAGAAGAATTTGCACATAAGATTCTTATGTTAAAAAGTGAAGATAAATATGATGAATTTGAAAAGAAAAATATAAATTGTGCGAAAAAATAAGCTCAAAGTCAGATGGAGAAAAGAATAATATACGTGAAAATGAGTTTTATGTATATATCCTAATATACAGTTTCTGGTTTGATTTTCATTAGTAAAGGAATCAACTTATTTACAGAGATGTTTAGCATGTTCTTTCTCATAAATTTAAGGCTTGCAATCTCGTTCACAAGGAATTAGTGGCATTGAACACACATGAATAACTTATACAATTTACTCCATTTAGACTTGAACTGAGTATGTGGGAAAGTTTACTAACCATTTATTATGTTTGTACATGTTATGAACTGCATATTTGAGTTGTTATATATTGTTTATTTATCTCCCTTCATCATTTGTAACAAAAATGGAGAGAGAAAAGATAGCGAAGGGGAGAGAAAATGTATTTGGGCGAATTTGAATTTAAATTTAATGGATGTGAATTTTTTGCATTTGGCATTTTAAAAGAGATATGAGTAAGGGGAAGAGTTGATTGATATGAATTTTTTTTTACACTCCATATCATAATGCATAGCTAGTTGAGTTTGATATTTGGTAATATTAATGTTTCAATTGGTATTTTGATTAACATTAGTATTACTTTTCAATTAGCGGCATATTTATGATAGTTGGTTTTAATTGTCATATTTCCTATATCACGTACTTTTACACTCGATATCAGAGTTGTTGATTTCAGGGAACGGGTTTAACAAGGAATGCACAGGATATATAATCAAATTGAGTTTTAGTTTGAGTAGATTAGTTTTTTTTTTATCCTTAACTTATATTGTATAGTTTCGTCACAGAATGCCAAATGAGGAATTTTTTAGGTTTTTAGTGTGTTGGCAATTCTCAAAATAAAAGGACTGTTATAAAATAGTTGTAAAAGTCAAAGAGTTATTAGGTTGGTAGTATGGTCCTTGAAAGAGTCCAAGATGCCAAGAAGATCACATATGATCAAGAGAATACAATAGAAATCTAAAGAATGTCAAAGAGCCGTACAAATTATACTCTAAATTCTCAGCCGCAACTTGTAATGTATTTTTCACATAGAAAAAATTGGAATATCGATAAGGTTACTAAAAGCATCCCATTAAGTTAGCTTTCCAACGCATTTTGAATCACCTCAACTGAATAATGGGAAAGAAAATTATAATAAAAATACTGACTATTGCTCAGCTATTGCTCGCTTGTCGCTGAGCTATCGCTCGAGCATTAGTGTTTCTCGAAGAAACACTAGTTCGCATTTTAAAGAGTTTTAATGGGCATAGAATACCTAACTACCTTTTATTATAATTACTCAATCCCTTGCGAGAGTAAAATTCGTTCATTTGCATTCGACAACGTTAGTGTTAATAAGGTAGTTATCGATAAATTGTGTAGAGTACTGCAGTCCGATTTCGGTGGTTTTTTGTTTCATATTCAATGTGTGTGCCATATTTTTAATTTAATAGTGGATGACGGTTTGAAACATATTAAGAATGAAATTCAAAGAATTAGGGATGCACTAATGTATATCACGATTTCACATAGTAGAAAACGAGCATTTGAGAAATTTTGTGCCGAATCTGAGGTGACGAATACGAAAACATTTATTAGCGACGTAAGACATAGATGGAACTTCAATTACTTATTGTTAAAATCATGAGAATGCTTTGAACATTTAATAACTGAATTTTATAACAATAGGAATATTAAGAACGATGATGATACAGTTTTGAATGAATCCGATTGGATTTTAGCTTTTAAAATTTTAAAAAAATTGACAAGTTTTTATTATTCTACAAATATTTTGTCTGGAGTTTATTATCCCACTAATTTTGTGGTATTTGAACGCCTTTATATAATTGTTAGGGTTTTTCATATGTATAAAAATGCCACTAATTTTAGTGCAATTATATATTTCATAGAATTAAAATTTAGAAAATATTAGGAAGACTTGCTTATGTTATTTGCGTTAGCATGCATAATTGAATATATAATTGCACTAAAATATTGGGAAGACTTGCTTATATTATTTCCGTTAGCATGCATGGACTCCCAATATAATTTATCGAGTACTAAATTTTAAGAGTTTTAACTTTGAATACACATCACTTATAGAAATTTAGAACAAACTTTATGTGAAATGTATAAATTATATGAAGAACGAATTGGTACAACTATTAATCAAGTACCCTTTTCACCTACTCCTCTTATTGATATACGAGAAGACGACGCTTGAGTATTAACTTTATTTGAATGCATTAACTCATATAGATTTGATGCAAATGTATGTAGTTCCTCTAATAATAGTTAATCTACTGCATGTAATCAAATATCGGATGCAAGTCAAAATGCATTGTCTGTTGAATTAATTGATTATTTTAACTATAATATGCCTAATACAAAAGAATTAAGAAAAGTTTAGAAAAACTAATTGAATTCTGGCGAAAGTACGAACGACAATGGCAAGTAGTTTCTGCGATAGCAAAATACCAACTAACACCTCTAGTTAGCACTATAGTTTCAAAGTCTTCTTTTAGTGCAGGTAAGAGGGTTCTGTCTAAGGTCAGAAGCCGACTGAAAGAAGATATTTTGGAAATATTAATGTGCGTGAATGACTGACAAGACGATCATTTTCGACTACAAGATAAATATGCCGAAATTGCATGTCGTCAAGTAATTGATATTTAATTTAATCATATTAATCAAAATTTGTTATTTCATATTACATTTTTAAATTTTTTAAAAAAATTGTATACGTAACAAGTTGTTCGTGTATAATTTTTAACTCCGCCTATTCGAAATTAAAGTAACCGATCCCAAGTCCAGATAAAGAAGGAGGGTTTATCTTTTTTTTTTTTTAAGTTTTATCTTCAAAAATAAAAAAGAGTTTGCGAGCTGAAGCTCAACTCGGCCCATGAGCCACAAGCCACGAGTTCATGGGCCGAGCCACTCATACGGGCAGAGCTGATTGCCATCTCTAACCACAGATCTGCTTTGTGTTTAGATAAAACTGTATTTATAATAATACATTTGATGAATTTTGCTAATTCTTTTGCTAATTCTTGGAACATGAACAATCACGATCTGCAATCCACATCTGTTCAATTGTCTAACTTCCAATGAAAATTCACACATGGAACAAGAATGAGAGAAAATTATGATTTTTCTTTTCTCGTGCTAGCAAGATAATAAGTTGTGTTATGTTCTATTTTTATGAAATCCTAATGACTTATTAATATAAGTCCAAGTGAACTTGGCCGGTTTATTAAATTTAAATTTGTCCAATATTTAATTAATCCAATTAATTAAATTTGGTCAATGAATTAATTAAACCAATTAACAAGTAACTCAATTAATTAATTGTACAGCACCTGTTAATTAATTAATTGGTAAACCTCATTCTTCTGGTTCTCTTTTTATGTGTGGCCCACTAAGTTCTCGATCACGATATTTACGACGTGAATTACTATTTTGATTGTAGAATAAAATACCCATTTTTTAATTTATCATTAATTCACAACCGTTGTCCTAGATTGTTCGTTTATCGTGAAACTATAATTCTTTCGTCAATATGCTCTGATTAATTATAAGATATGGATATGTGTCAATCTCAATTATCGATCATATCTTTCATCTCTCTATTAAGTCAATATAACTCGAAAACTCATATTCGACTTATGAGTACACTTTGGCCAAGAATTTCGTTATTAACTTAATTGAATGAAATATAGATCATAATCTCGTACTATCTAAGAGTGAAGAATCTTTTATTGATCATTCACAACCTTCATATGATTCTTGACATACCCGAATGATGTTGCGTTAGCGACTTTAGTAGAGTAACATCCAATATCGCCAAAGTATGTATGTTTTCATAGAAGGCACTATGATGACCTCAAGTCAAAGTACCAATTCCACTACCAAACGTTAAATATTAATCATTGACATTCAAATAATTATCAATGTAGAATCTCCAAACTACTTACTTCACAAGTAAGAAATGTCACACTTGATTATATATCCGTATCTCATTATTACTTGTGATCACGAATGATTTAAGATTCAGTCATATGTAATTTGTATTTCACAATCATAATTCATTGTGATTTACAAATTACAAATACTTGAATCTACAAATTCTATTATTTAATATATTATAATATTAATTCAATTAAATAATAGACCTTACTATAAATATGAATCAATTATATATCAAAAGTATTTATGCTCAAACTTGATTAGGCTTAGTGTATAAAGCTTACATAACTCATCAAATCATTGTCCTATGCTTATATGTAATTGCTGCACGGAGATTCCTTTTTTATTCTAGTCTATCGAAGGTTCAAGTCACAAATTTCAAATTCTTTTCTCAAGACATCATTTTACATTATCTTAGACCAACCTATTCCATAAGTTTTCTTAAAGAATGCAACAAGAAGCCTCCTTTAAATCCAAAAATCTTAATCACTTCTCTCTTATATCTAGAGGAAATTGCACGCAATGTCAAAATTCACTAATTCATCTAAAAAATGTCACTTTTCAATAATTTTTCCACTTTTGTCACTTTAGAACATTTTTATCCTTCAGAAATTTTAAAAAATATATATTATGTCCTACATTTAGCCCCTATTTGACACGCATTTTTAAGAAAATACATTCTTTCAAAATTCATTTTCAATCACACATTTTTCAATAAAATAATATTTTCTTCAATAACTTTTTCTAACTTTTTAATCATATATTTCTCATCATATCACTATTTAAAATACATTCTTTTCTCAATAATATCTATCATACACACATGTACACTGGGATGTACACCCGATGTACATTAAGCATTATCCTAATTTTTATTTGGCTTGATGAAAGTGGACCAAAAAAGCCAAAAGTTGAAAACATCACCCCCACATCACTCCTCTTCGATCGATGACACACCCCACGCCACAGTAATTACTCATTTCAACGATCAGTAACCCACACCTACTCAGACTCGTTTCTACTTCTTTCTTCGACGATCGATTTTGCCTTCCATATGATTAATCGAAAGAGGTAAATATCCTTTTCGTTTTTTGAAGTTTTAAATGTTTTGAATAATTCCTAATGTGTTTGTATTATGGTTGGATGCGATGTTAATTTGAGGAAAAAATTGATATCTAGAGTTTCGATTTTATGTGATGCCATCTTCATGTTCGTTTGAAGTTGAGATTTTCACGCGTTTTTCCTGTTGTGGGTAAAAAAAATTTAGTTTGTTTTATTTTTTGATTTATGGAAAGCCTAGATTTGTTCTTTTAGTTTTGCCGTTTTTTCTTTAGTGTTCTTATTATTTGAACTGGGTTTGTTGTGTTCTTATTTATTTTTTACTTTTTGTGATTTCTTAAATTGATTTATGCTTGGTCACGTGTCTGTATTATGAATAACTAGTGTATAATTGAAGTTTGTATGGAAGTTGCATATCTATGTGTGTATCTACAACCCATGTAAAAGTATAAATTGGATAGGAGTAGCCACTTAAAATTTTTGAGTTTAGAAGAAACTGGCATTTGTTTTAGTGGTTGTGATTTCGGAGCTTTTTCTGTGATTTTCTAAGGATGATAATTGAACTAAGTATGTTGGGATCTTTTTGATCTTTTACTTATTGTGCTTACTTGAATCAATTTGTGCATGGTTCATGAGTGTTTAAGATGAAATCTTTACGTTTAATTTAAATTTCTAGATTGTGTGTGTCAAATGATTGGATGATAGATTTTTTTTATTTTTTTGAATTATGATTTTGTGCATCTTTACCTCATATGAAATTCCTGGGATTGCGTTTGGGCCTTTCTTGCACGGCTTAGGTGGAAGGCGAAAAAGGCCTTCCATTTTGAAAGAAGATATTGTTGAGGTGTACATTAGGGAAAGCGGTGAATGATGAGGGTGTTTTGCTTGAAACCAGCTCAGCTACTTGACTTCTTGCCGTTTAAGTATTGCTTAAATATTGAATCTGGTTTTGTTTATATATGTTTGAAGAAGTTATATGCCATCAAAAAGTCATCTCTTCGAAAAAAATTGGGAATTTCGAAAAAGAAAAATATTATTTAGGGTTTCGATTTAATGTGTTACTCTCTTCATTTTCTTTTAAATTCTTGTGTTATTATATAGTGCTGTATCAAAAATCTATGTGGTATTGAGTCCTTCATCACTTCCACTTTGTTTCTTTATTTTAAATTTGTGGTATATTGGTCTAATCTGGAGATATTATTTACCGTACATGGATATTGGTCCCATTTTGCTGAATTCATTGTTTAATTTTGTAGGGTAGATGAATCTAACAATTTCCTGCATGCATCCAGTTTCTCTCAACAGGTATTGATCATCCTCTTCCTCAGTTCAGCATGTAAATTTGAGTTTGTCTTCGTATAAGCAATTCATATTGATGTCTATTAATATAATATAGTTGAGGCCTAAACCATAAACCCTACTCTAGGTTTTCAAAATTACGTTGGAAAGTTTTCTTCTTAATTGGCACTCAATTTGCAGTTCAATAGGAAACTTTACAATTTCACTGGCATTATATTTGTGAAGTTTCATATCTAATTTTTTTTCCAACTGGTACCTTATGCAAATGTAAACTTTAAATGTAGTCTGAATTTGTGGATTGATATGATGATCAATTTGTAGCAATGTGGTTCAATTTGTGAATTTTAACATATGATTCATGTTAGCATATGGAGAGTTTATTTAAAGTTTAGATGAAACCATCTGTCGAGAAAATCTGTAATTCTCGACAGATGATTTCTCGAATTCTCGACAGTTTCACTTGGTTTCTTGACAGTTTCAATATAATGAAAACTTGTTTC
The DNA here is from genome assembly GCA_903798385.1 of Fraxinus cuspidata. Taxonomy (NCBI): domain Eukaryota; kingdom Viridiplantae; phylum Streptophyta; class Magnoliopsida; order Lamiales; family Oleaceae; genus Fraxinus; species Fraxinus cuspidata. The sequence goes on from CAIGRP010039023.1 coordinate 33,426, forward strand.
AAATGCTTCACTACATATCGTACAAATTTATTTCATGTTACATCATCCTCTGACCATTGGAATTTATTCATGTTAATGGTTTTGTAGATGAATTTTGAGTTCATTTTGTCTGAACAAGAATGTATACAGTAATGTGTCGTATTTTTAAGGTTCTTACGTTCATGTCTAGTTTTTGGATTTATGGAAAAAATTATTTTATGTTCGTTCAATAGATTTGTGCAGTCATGTTAATGTTCGAAAATACTGTTTTGTTGTGTAGTAGATGACAGTTCATAAGCAGAACTTTACACAATTTGTAGTAGGCCGAACTACTTAGACAAACAGTAAAACAACTTCTAACTGCATACAACTTCTATAAACAACTTCTAATGAAATTGAATAAAACGAAGGAATCATATATATTAAATGCAAACTTCTTACTGCAAACAATTTGTAGTGGATAGGGAGATGCAATTTCGTAAAACATCATTTAATTGTGGTTGGTGAACAGTAATTGAGTTATCTTGCTTCCCTCCAAGTGCGAAGTTGATCTACTAATGCTACAATTCTATACCATTAGTCGTTCAAATTATTCGAGCGAATATGACGTAGGAGCTCTTTTGAAAAAGAAAGACGGAACTTGCTCTATTGTATCGTTGTATTAAGTTCTTCTCCATATGCAACATACGACAACCCTGATGGGATAGAGAAAATAGGTGCTCGATGGACCATGATTTGTTTATTTCGACATCCACGAAGCCCTAAGCTAAGGGAAAAATCTGTTTGATTGCGTAATACCTAGTTATCAGTAGTAGAGTCTCTTTGTATGGACCTTTCAAGTGGCTCCCATCGACACAAATTATCAGCCTCGAATATTGCAAAAAACCTTGTATGCTTACACCAAATGCGAGGAATAAGTAATGGAACATATTACAGGATTTGATTTCAGTATGCGTTACCGTACCTGGATTTTTCTATGGAAGAATGTGATAGTATGAAGAAATTTTTTGAAAACTTTCCTCTAGCGTATTGTGAGTTTAAAACAGCTTTTTTTTTTCTCTCTCCTACATGCTTTGCTATAAATGATTTTAACACCTAGCTCACGTTCTACATTATGTATAATCCCATGGGATCATATGGTCAATTCGAATTATCTAATCTACCCATTAAGTGTTCAGCGACTATAGAATTTGAGGCATGTCGTGCTGCACTATGTCTAAAATTGACGAACATGTGTTCACGCGATTGTATTTACGATTCTTAAAGATTTTGTATCGCTTCACTATGGACACAAGCGACATCCACATACAATTAATTGTCTGCGCATACAACCGTTACATTTTTCAAACTTGACTTGCTCACCCTAAAATGGTCAAATCTAGTATGCACAGTTTCATGTACAACTTTCTTGAGAAAGAAATTTTGATTCGCAGTCCTAACCCCTTATTCTCTGTCCTATGTCGTAGAATGTGGCGATATTTTCTCTTCACCATCGCCAGCGTTTTCAAATGTGGACTATTTAATGGGGCATCAAAGTTCTCATTCATTGAGGTCTCACCAGTATTACAGATTACATTTTCATTCTCACTCCCATTCCCATTTGTCACATTTTTCATGTCTTCAAACTCGTTATGTTGAAAGTTTTCATACCGTTCATCCGCGACAAATGAAGGCTCTTGCAAATCCGTATCCCTCACTGTGTGGAATGACAGGCCAATTGGATTATCAGTTTGAGCAAGAGTGATGCAAAGAGCCGTTTCTTTGTGAACATACATGTATCAATTCAAGTCCTCGTCTTTGCATATTTTGGCTCATATTCGGGACTTTGAATTTTAATACATCGATCATGAATTTGAAGCTTCTCCATCTATCGTACGACAAGTCCTGCAAGAGTGATATTATTTGAAACTACGATTGAAGTGATTATGTTCTCTCGCCACTTCTATTAATCATCTCCGTGCACAAAATGTTCCCATGCAATACGATGAATCTCAAATTGTCACTCATAACTAAAATCAAAGCAAACGACATGGTATGCATTCTATACAAATTTAATATATCACGGTTCAAATGTATAGACGAGGCATCTAAGAATATATTCTACCAAACGATTGCTGATTGGTTATAAGGAAAATTACAATGTTTATCCCGACAGTTAAAAAGTGTCGATATTGACATTTGAACTGTTTGTCTTAATAATTTGCATCTAATAATATCACATTTAAGGTGTATGATGGAAAAACATTCCTCATGAAACATTAAGTATGTTCATCAATACTCAACAACCAAATGACCAAATCTTGACAAATAATTACACTATGCTATATTAAATAGGGAATATTCCAAAAATCTTTATGCTTTGAACTAGCTATGTTTTGTTAAAATAGTTTTAAAAACTAATCAAAATTAACACACAAAAAATAATCTACAAAGTAATGTGAGCGTGTTGTATTTAAGATTACAAAATACTTTGTTATAATATAATATAATATTCAATATATTAAAAGTGTTAACCTCAAAATGGAAGATGAATCCACTAAGATTTCAAGCTTGATATTTCAATGGTCAAGGAGTAATACACTCGCATTTTTTTAGAGCAAATTTTACTTCATCTTCTCCCTAAAATGTTGTTTGGTCAACGAATGTATTAGCCATTGTATTCATGGATATCTTCTTTAACAAGTCAACCATCAAATCTTAACATTAATTGATCATTAAATGCATACAAAAGGTAATTACAAGGGTAAATTGGACTTTTTGCACCTAAAAATAACAGTTTTTTTTTTTTTTTGGCAGTAATACATAGTTTTTTAAGCTTACTAGGGCAAAACATGATAAGAATTATAGACATAGTTCATTGCAAAACAACCAACAAAGAGAAGTAATTCATCCATCTTCTGAAAACATAATCCAATAAAATTATTAATGCTCATTTCTTTTAACTGAACTTGCTTTCAAGTGAAAAATAAAAATCTCAGCATAACACTTCGGTTGAAATCTTCTAAACATAAATTATTACAATACTAATGTATTTGTCTCAATTCAATCTTCAACCAATATTATAAAATTTAGAAGAGCGGTTGATTTGTTGTTTTCAAGCTATTTTTAGTTTTGTAAAACATTTAGAACTTGTTTGATTTGTTATTTAAAATGTATTTATGAAAAAAAGACTAAATTCATAATATAAAATTCAAAATAACACCCAAAAAAAAAAAAAAACCATAGAAAAGAAAAGAATTAAAAAAAAAAATTCACCTTCTCCAACCCCAGTGTTCGCTGTCGCGACTGCAACCCCAACCCACCCATCCATCCCCTTTCATGCCGCCAAGCATCTTCACCACCACCTCTAACTTCCATCGATTTTTCACCATCACCAATGTAAAGCTCCAAAATTGCAACCTCAATCGAATTCAAAATTTCAGAACCTAAATACTAAATCCAATTTTAGATCATAGATTAAAAGCTGGAGATCGATACAACAACAACGACAACACTCCCAAAGGTGATGGCGTGGCATGTAATTTTATCATACTATTTCGTAACATCATTTTTTTATTTCCTATTTCTTACCAAGTCAATTTATTATTTGTTTGTATTTTAATTTTGTAGCAAAAAACTTTATTGTAAGATTCACCAACTTTAAAATGTATATATTACATGATAATAAATTAATAAGAATTATTTTATTTTGCTGTATAATTAAATTCATTGAATAAAATATCAGAAAATTTGAAGTCAAATGTCTTTTTTTGTTTTGAGAAACAATTTTTTAAAATGACAAACTAAACATGTTTTTTGATAATCTAAAAATAGACTATCAAAGCAAATAACAAAAATGAATTCAAAACTTAAAAAAAAAAATGCAAATCAAATGTGGCATGAGCTTCTAACTTTTTCTTTCTAAAATAGATAAGAAAAATATCCTTAAACAGCCTAAATTTCGATTGAAATGTAAACTTGTTGAAGTACAAATTGACTTATAAATAATATACAAGTACTTGAAAAAAGAAAAAAAAAAGGGGGTGGGGGTGAGAGGCTCAGTTTAGTTTCATGCAATTTTAATTATCAAAACCTAAATCGGATCGTTTCTAAATGTTTTAAATTGATTTTGAATTGAAACATTTATAGGTCCACATAGACCCAAATCAACAGTTTCAAGACCAGGGTTTCGATTCGGTTTGTTGGATGGCGATTTCCTTGGTCATAAAGCACATTTTAATATTAATCAAACATTCATTATTTTAACCAAGACAACTTTTACCTTCTAAGAAGTGCTTTAAAGTTGTGCAGCAACCCTCCCAAACATACCCAAAATATGGAAAGTGGACATGGGCTCATGCTTGATAACATTGCCTTAATATTAAGTTTTACATTTTGCTAAATCAATTAATCTTCACTAATTAGACTGTCATAATTTAGTATGGTCTAACTACTTCGGATTTTCAAACTTGTCTAAGGGTGGCGATAGTCTAATTGTCCAATAGATCGATCACTCTAGCTCGAATTGGCTTGACTCAGTGCTGACCCATGAGCCATTCCCTTGATGAGCTCGCTGATGAAGTTTCCTATTTTTCAAAGATAGAAATAAAGAAAAATATATAAACATTAAAATTTTAAATAAAACATAAAGGCTTATGGGCTCGTCTTATGAATCAACTCACAAAGCCTTCAGGCTTTACTTGCTGATCTCAGCTTGATCCATTAATTTATGAAATAATGGATTGAGCTGCTCATGGGTTGAACTCTTATGAGCTCTCTGTTGAGTGGTAGGTGGCCCGAGCCTGTTGCCACCCTTGAACCTATCCTAGTAGGAAGGGATACTATAATCTAGGAGAATTCTATTGGTAGTATTTTGTGAACAATGGTTAGATATAATTTGGAGGAGTTTATTTGAAGGTTTTCTAGTGCAAGATCAGTGAAAAATAAAAGGTAAATACTAACTCTAGTGATAATGTACCTACCTCAACTGAGCATCGACCTTGAAGCCTCTTGACCAAAGNTAACCGCACATTCCTTAAAAAATTATTTTTTTACTTAGAAAAAATCTGCCAAACTAGCTCAATCTATCAATAATTAAAGCTCTGTAAGTTATAGATGAACATTAATTTTATTTTTAAAAAATGTTATGTATATATATATACACCCTTAGGATTCCAAATGCTAATATATACATTTGGAAAGAAGACAACAAGTAAATCATTAAGGTGACGCGTGGAAGAATCATGGAACCTAAGGTACAATTTCAGTCAATGTGGGCAATTTCATTATTGGTCACTTAACTTTCAGAAAAATATCAATTGGATCACTAAACTTCTATAAAATCGTAATTGGATCACTCAACTTTAAAAATTTTCATATAGATCATTGAATTTCAATTCAATTTCAAATTGCATCACTTTGTCACGATTCGTCACACATTGTTCTCCAAAATAACAATAATTACTAAGTTGACAATCATACCTAATTTGATCTTCAGTGTAATTACTACGCTACATATGGTTAAGTGAGAGATACGTCAATGTTTTCGAATTAAAATGTTAAGATGCACATTTTAACACTCTGATGACATGACATACTGTTAAAATTAACATACCAAATAATTATTATTTGAAATTATTTGTGAATGATTGTCAATTAAGTATTTTCATCAATTTAAGAGACAATAATTTTGAAATCAAGTTGAATTTCAATGATCGAATTGAATGAAATTGAACTTCAGCTACCCAATTGGGACAAATTTAAAATTACCGAATTGAGATTTTATAGAAAGTTTAGTGACCGCAGATAAAATTTAGACATGAACGTGAGGAAACGCATAGTACAAACCGGACTTGTCCGGCAATTCTCAGACTACCCGACAAATACCTGTTTCTTGGCCTCTTTTCTTACGTCTTAATGCAACTTTCAATATTTTAATTTTCTATGTGAGCAGAGGGAAAAACAACCTTGAGAATTAGGTTGGCTGGATAAACTTTTTTTTTTTTTTCCTTCAGTAAATTACCATAAAGAAAAAAGAAAGGCCTTTTTCCCATCTCTACTCGGCGATGATCTCTCTGTCATCAAATTTGGGGATTCTTCAAATCTTTTTCGCAATGGTACGCCCAATTGCTCCTTCATTTTTTTTTTCCTGACTTGCACCTTTTTTATTATCTTTTTTGATTTTTTGTTGTCGTCGTTGTTGTTGTTTTTGTGGGTTTATTTTCTTTTTATCTTTTGAGACATTTGCATTTGTGGGATTTTCGTATTTTGAGCTGCATTATTGTTTGAATAAGGCCTTCAAGTTTGTTTTGTTTGAATAACTGACTTGGGGATACATTTTTCTTCAAAGTTAATTAATTCTAATTGTTTTGGATTTTTTCTTAATTCAATTACATGATTGTTAATTTTAGGTTGGTTGTTGAATACATTGTCATTTCTGGTGAATGAAATTCTTCCGAGTGAAATCTACATCGAAACAATTGAAATGTTGAATATCTTATTGGATGACAATGCAGGGCGAGAGTTTGAGTTACGTATCGTATCTCTGTTGACGAAGTTGATACTGCGAGTACCTGAAATTGGGGGAAGTTCAAAAATTTGAGCAAGATATTTCATGGGAAATGGAATATAATAATTCAAAAGAAAAAGAAGTGGTTGTTGATATCGACTGTGGTGGTGCTGGAGCTGATACGAGAACTGGTCCCAATTCCGGAAGAAAACGAAGGAAGAAATTGTTGAACAAGCTTACTAGTGGAGTTTTGGGCTTAAACGGATCAACTAAGGATGAGGCTAGCAGCAATCCAGGAGGGTTGGTTAAGGATTTTCATGAAGCTGTAGAATTGTTGATAGACAAGGGCCCTGATGATCGACAGAATCACGAGCTTTTGCCTCTTATAGAGAAGAAACATGAGAAAGAGAGACGGAAAACTGGAAAGTGTAAGAAGGCGGCTGCCAAGCCTCCAAGACCTCCTAAAGGGCCATCCTTGGATGCTGCTGATATGAAGTTCGTTAGAGAGATTTCTGAGCATGCAACTAAGAAGCGTGAGAGAATTGAACAGATGAAAGCGTTAAAGAAGATGAAAGCAGCCAAAAAATCATCACCATCATCCACCACCACCATATCCGCTATGATCGTCACAATCCTCTTTTTCCTAGTGATAATCTTTCAAGGTATTATCATCAAGGTCTTTCTTCTAGCTATTTTTCATGGCATTTATTGTGCCTATGTTGCTACATTCTAACTATGCCGTTGATGCCTGAAAACATCCTCCACCAGTGCAGTTAATCGGATATGTGGAGTTTCATCAAGTCTTTTCTAGAATAACCTACTTTCAGACTGGTTTTATCAGGAAATTTTCAAATTCTTTCGCTTTTTTAGTTGTTATCCTCCCACTGAAATAGTGATAGCTTTTGCAAGTTATGGGTTATAGATCTATTGAGGTCTTTAAGGAAGTCGAGTCTTTAATTGCTTATGATTTCTTTCAAGTAATGACTAGCTTATAAATGCTTTATATTTTTTACTTGTTTTTACAATTTTGGGAGCGTGGTTCAATCAAAAGTTGTTGAATTATTTCATTTAGATGTGAGGAGAATGCTGATTGAAGTACAAGTTCACACTAATGCTTAAATTTAAGAGGTGGACTAATTTGGCTTCGTTATATAAAATGGAAAACGAAGAGGATGCAACACATAAACGAGAGTAGGTTGGAGAAAATGGATATTTTGAGTGGGTCATTAAACACAAATTGTCAATAAGTTTAACATAGTAGAAGTAAAGATTTTAAGATGGGTGTGTGGTTGTGTTGTAATGATTAAATTTTAGATATACTACAACACCACGTAAGTTATGCATAACTTAGGGGATCGAGGCATGTCTTGTGTAGACTAAAGAAGCTTCCTCCGTTCACATGAACGACGTGATCACAGTTGAACATGTTAGGGATGTAGGCATGCAAAATAATTTGATTTCATTGGGCCAAAGTGATCGGCGGACGAAAAATTATTTTTGCAGCTTAGTTTGTTATGGGGTCGTGGTCATGTAAAAAAAAAAAAATGATACATCTTTAGATATTTGGTGTTGCAACAAATAGAGTTTTCATCTCCCCTAAGTTTGCCGCAGGGTGCTAGTCCGTCTTTAATAATATATAAGCTTCTCATGATTCTTTTCCTGCAAATTGCCTTCGAAATACTGCTTTGACGGTGCTATTAAAGACTGAGGAACTCTATTGCATGAATGCTTCAACTAGGGTAAGGTGTCTGTATTGAACACGTGTCAATATCGACACTTCTTGGACACTCTACCATAATCATTGTTCTTTTTTTAATTAAAAATATTATATATTTTTAACTCAAAGTTATTAGTAAATGATAAATAGACAGTCATTTATACCGAAGAATTTTAAAGAATTTAATCAATATGTCAGTAACATGTCGTGTCATTATTCTTTTGAAAAATCGCGTGTCGGCGTAATTGACATTATCTTGTCGTACAAACGTGTCCTCTGTCTGTTAAACATGGTTATTTGATGAAAAGTATATGTTGTTAGACGAGGCATGATCTATAATTTCATACCGCACATCTTGAAGGATATACTCCACTTGGAATTTTACATAACTTGTTGCCTGTCATTTCGCAAAGATCTTCATGTGTTCTTAATCTTATTTTGTAATTTTATTCCATGAGTATGTGAATTAGCTTTTGTATTTACAAGCAAACGTAGATGTTTGTATTAAGATTTTTAATGTTTCATTAGTGTCCTCGGCCTCGTATTAAATATGTGCTTCTGTGTTCCTGATAGAATATAGATGGTGCTATATTACTTGGTCTTTCTGATGATTCAAGCAATGAAATTCCCCTAGCTTAAGGTGTTGATTCCTTGTTTTGCAGGACTTAGTTCCAAAAAGAGTTTAACAGAGACATCGCTGGGGGCTCCCGTGCCAGCAATAGAGACAGAAAGTTTGATTTCTGTCGAGTTCTACAAGTGCGTCTCTCTTTCACTCTCCTTAGAACATTTTATGTTTCTCGCATTTTGGCTTTTCTCAATAATTTGGATTCATGGATGCAGATCTGGAGAACAGGTCTCTCCAGGATGATAGGAGTTAACATCTTGAACGTCGCTCACAATCAGAGACTATTTTGTTGCAGATAAATATGTAGAAATCGCAGCACTCGGATTCATTTGTACAAGGATTTGTAATTTATTTAGGTCTAACTTTCTCAAGATATATATATATTCAAGGGGAAAAAAGCAATAAATATGATACTTATTTTAATTTGTTGTGATATTGCTAATAGGTGCACTTCGTTTTACTTGATAAAATGTGTTTCAATCTTGGATCATATGGTTGTTGATTTGCTGGTTGTAAATTAAAATTATGGACGATTTTCATTATGTAAAAGTACAATGAAAGTAATTTATGTTTATGTCGTAGTCATTTGCCGAATTTGAATGGCGTTCACTTGTTATGACTAATCGCTGATCCCATATCATACTAATACTATGAAACAAATAAAATCAAAAGCAAGTATGAACACCAAATTTGGGGTGATTCATTAATGTTTCACTTCATGTGGTTGCAAGATTTCCCTATACGGAAGAGATAATTACAATTTGTTTTGGGCGTAATTGGTACAAAACATTCCTATTGTTTGATTTTATTGTCGTTTAACTTTTGACATTTGGATCCTCAAATCGATCATTCGTTGTGCAAATAACCATACCATCTTATTCCATCCGTTTGCCAAAACAAATGGTTGCATGTGTAATTTACCCAAGGGTAATTTAGTCAAGACACAAATTGACCATCTTTTCCTGAAAATTGGATATTTGACATGATAAAATAAAATTCAAGATTTGCTACTCAACATAATCTCGAGTTCTAGGTGACATCTTAACTTTGTCATAGCAAATTAGCACGTCACATTTTGAGGTGGTTTTTTTTTTTTTTTTAATCTCCATTTTTTACGTTGAACTCTAAACTTGTGACCTACAAAAATTAAAATTAAAAATAGAGTGCAATTAGAAGTTGTCAATAAAAAGATATACACGTTTGAAATAAGCCAGTCGAACAAACTCAAGATTTACATACAACCTCAATATTTGCCCAATATACTCTCACTTTTGCATCTCAAACTCGAGATTTGTCAAATAAACTTGAGGTTTGCCAAACAAATTCGAGGTTTTCATAGCAAACTCGTCGAGACAAATTTGAGACGTCCCCAAAAGCTTACCGAACCTCAATTTTCCAAGAAAAGTTGGTAAATTAGTCTTTTGACTAAATTACCATTGGACAATTCACAAGAGTGAATTGCACGCGATCATTTGACAGAGCAAATGGAGGGAATGAGATTGTGAGGGTGAATTGTATAAAGAATGGTCAATAAGGTTCCAAATGTTAAAAGTGAAAAGATATGGGCGATTTGCACAATGAGGACAAACATCAGAGGCATTTTGTGTCAATTACCTATATTTTTGGACTACTTGTTTTAATATTCTTTATGTATGAAGAAATATTAGAGAAGGGGTGACAAGGGGCAGAGCTGGTTGGCCCCCCAAAGTCGGTTCGACTTGTTCCACGAGTCAGGCTCTATCCATTGGTCAACAAGCCGAGCCTGACCCAACTTCTTGTGTGTTGACCAAGAGATCAGCTCCCCTACATTTCGCCAACCTTACTGCGGTTGAAGATAAAAGTGTGTAGCATAATTAAATTCCACACATTCAAGCAACAAATATATAATCATTTATAGTAGGCCTTTAAACCAAATAATTCTTCCACTTAAATACTTTAATGCTACATTACCAGAGACCATCTGACCGATCTTGCTGGACCTAAACTAAACAAATAACCATTTGATAAATAGGGAACATTTAGTGCATGCTTTGTTCTCTTATTTAATAGTTTTTATCTATTTGTACAGCTATGGTAGAGGGGCAGCGTTAATGAAACTTTTCACAGGAGCTTGCAATCTCCCATGTCAAACATGTCACTAAAGTACTAGTGAAAAGGCGAGCAATTCAATCTCGTGACTTCATAAACTTCAGTTCCACAACAATCTTAGCAACTCTTCTCTATAATAAAAAATCGATACCTAATGTAGATGCATTTGTCTCGATCATTAAATATGAAATCTCAGCCAATGGAAAACTGGAAACTGTAAAATATATGTTGATTTAAAGTTCTCTACGACTGGCAAATCGGCTGGTGGATTTGGATCTGGATGGTCTGTCAATGGGATAAATAAAAGATGTTTTGACAGAAGTATTTAAGAAATTGTCAAAAATGGGTCGTGCCAAACCGTCTAACCCATTGGCCATTGGGATCGACTACCACTGGGACTTGGCCGATTAGTCCTCAACTGCCAGATCTTTGGATGAAGCTGATCAATAGTATAAAATAGCATAGACTTGTTGGATACTAAACACAGTTAGAGAATGGGAGAGTGCATAATATCATATGACGACATAACTGGTTTCATCAGAATTCAGGATTACAAACATTCTTGATCACGAGTCGTCCAGTAATAATCATATTGATCTTAGAGTATTTTCTACTTTTAGGAATGCAGAAACTAAAAAAAATTGTAAAAGAGAGCAGAGAACTCTTTCATGTTAATTCTTTGCATTGCTTATATAAAGTGACGGCCATTCAACAACAGATCAATATCTAGTCCTCATAGAATTAAGATGAAACCCAAAGCTAAGCCGGATGGAGCTAACAGCAGAAAGTCTCGTGTATCAAGTTGCAATAAGAAAACCGTGGGGTTTTATGTAAGAAGAATACCTGGAAAAGCATGAACCATAAGAGAAGGAAATCGGAACGAACTACTAAAATGAGCAAATCAGTTTAAGAAACCTCAAAAAGGTTTCCCCACCCTGGGTGTATGTGTTAGATCCCTTTACTTGAGAGGTCAGGAACTACGATCACTTTCACAACCCGAGTCCCAAGTTAGGTCTCCTAGCATTACTAGGATTTCTTATTTATAGCACCTTGAAGCACATTCTGCAAGATTGATCGACATCCATTTTTCTAACTAGTATTCAAGTTCTAAAACATCACATAACTATAGCCTTGGTAAGTGGAACTAGCTAGATTCCATCTGTGAACTATAACTTGATGAAAACAAATTTTTAACTCACCATCTTTCTTCATGTCTACAAAGAAAAAAAGGAAAAAAAAAATAAAAAAAAATCCTTTGGTTTAATAACAAAAGGTGCTTTAAATGGCCCGGGACGAGGGGGTACTTGTGATAGAAAAAATAGACCAATCTGCCTTTAAAGAATGATAATAGGGATTCTTTTTAAGAACGCACATGAAAAAACGAAATATAGAGAGGAACGTACTAAAGGAGCATGGGGTTTTGGGTAGACTCAAAACTTTTTATCAGCCAAGGGATTGGTGGAATTTATGTGCATAGCATAGCGGTTGGAAGAAATATAGAAAACTACAAATAAAATCTCCCGCAATGCTTAGTTTTATGACCTGAAAACTACATAAATAAATACCTGAGCCTATATTTCACTTTTTGTGTTCTTGCTGTTGTGAATCATCATTTACATCTTCCAACGGTGGAACCCACTTGCCATAGACCCATTCACGATGAAGTCGGAGTTGGGACTCGTCGAACTCAATCTGCTCGCGGGAACTTCGGAAGAAGACAGAATAGCGGCCGCCGTCGAGAACAGCAATGACAATGCCCTCCCACCAGCCGTCATTGTGGAAGGCGTCAACGTCCTCGCTGACATTAAACTGCCGCCGCGCCTCACGTGGCGGGATCGGACGGACCAGAATTGGGTCCACCGCCTCCCTTAGCGGCTTGGTAGAGTTATCGCCGGAGGTGAGAGTATGGAACTCGAGGTAACTTTTTTGGGTCTTCCTGGAAATGGAGCGGATGATGGTCGCTGTGTACCAGGAGCCCCGGAAACCGTCGTCCTCCAAGCTCACTTCCACTTGCGCTCCCTTCTTGAACGGATCGTCTTCACCATTGCCAGCCATTTTCAAGAATATAGAGGGAAAATGTTGGGAGCAGAAAGACAGGCGATGTGGATTTTGTTTGATTTTGGTATTGAATTTTCGGGACTGTTTTAGACAGACGCCGATTATGCGGAGTCGTAGAACCGCTTTGGGGATTCAGGCGGCCTCCTCCTCCTCTCTCTTTTTTTTTTTCCTTTTTTTAACGTATGGATAATTAATCACAACAAAACCATTATCAGCCCTATTTGATTACAATGAATTCCATGAAAAATGTCACATTCGAGGAAAACAAATTTTATTTCGACCGTTTGATTGCAATGTAGGAATATAAACCGAATTTCAATGTACAACCATTTTAAGCTGCATTTTATTTGTTTTCATGGAAAACAAATCCTATGTGTTTGATAGATTTTTATTTTCCAACTAATATGGAATTTGAATTTCTTTTCACCTTTGTCTATCAAACAAATTTTTATCGGAATTTTTTGGGGACATTTTATCACGGTATATATATAATTTTTTTTTATAAACTAAACATTTTAATTACATTAAACTTACTTAACCTTTATTCATTGTTACACATGTATCACTAACTTTATTTTTCATCATATTCTTGATTTAAACATTTCATTGAAAAAAAAATCTTGTCCTTAATCATAGTTTTCGTTCAAAATTACTGTTAACGTACTTAAAATGAAGGTCAAATATTTAATCGTATTTCTACATTATTATTTATTTTGCTTATTTTAAAATACAACGGGTAAATCAGGAACAATTTATATTAACTTGAGATTAAGAATGCATGAAAAAAATTGAGATGTAAATGTGTAAATGTTATGAATGTTTAATGCAATTAAAGTATTATATAGTAAAAAAATTGTGATATGAATATATTTAGCCTTATAAAATATGTCTCTCTTCTAAATTTTTTTTATGAATATAGCCAGCTAATATTTTTTCCTCTAAAATCTTATAATTGAAGTAAATAGCTCTGAAGCTACAAAAATAAATTATGGAGTACAAATTGACCAACTAATCTATTCTCGACTAATTAGCATTGATACAGTATCAACATTCTCATCAAATTAAAATTCGACTATATCAAGAGAATCACACTTTATAATGATCACTAACATCTTTCAAAGTGTAAGATGCCGTATCCAAGTGATAGAGTGTTAGTAAAGTACAATTCTCACGAGGACTAGATACTTTCTGTAGTTTCAATTATTATTAACTATAATCGAATACCACAATTGACTAATTTTGATTTTAATTAAATAACTTATTAATAAATGTATTTTGTACACTTATTTAGATTTTGAAATTAGAGTATTTGTTGGTTATTTTAATGAATAATGGCTTAATTTAGTTTGAATTGTGTTTGGTAGAAAACAATAAATAAAAAAGACTAAATTGGAGAAAAGTGATGAAAGGATGACTGAATTGAAAGAAAGCCAAAGTTTATAGGTTGAATTGCAAAAAAATAAAAGTTGGTCCTGACAGCAGAATGAACATTCGAAAGTGCTAGGATTCAATTGGACGAGAATAAGACATCGGGATGAGAAATAATAAAAAGGACCAAAATGTATACATGGGAAAATTCAGGAACAAAATGGAAAAGCTAAGAGACTAGTTGCTGCTCTTGGGTCCTAGTTCGTGACATCGAATTCCACCAGTCTTGCATTGCCAGTGAACATAAACCCTGCACACGACCTTCTGAGTGAGGCTATGAGTCGAAAAATACATTCTAACTTGCGAAGCCATTCTTCATCTACTAGTGGACTCGATCATCGAAGGTAGATGGCTTATGTCTTCAAAACAGCTCAACGACCAAGGCGTGACCTGGGTTAGTAATAGAAGTTGGTGGTGCGGGAGGAGCTTGATTCTAATTCAGCATGTCTTAAACTGCTAGCACGAGGTCCCTTATCAAGTTGTTATGGTTTGCTTGAGTTATTTTACTTGAAATAAGAAATAATATCTTTTATTAAATTTGTATACTAATACCAGAATACTTGAAATGAAAGGGCAAAGTGAAATCTTTAACAACTTGATCAGATAATTGATTTCGTTCGTTGATTCCATCTTGAAATAGGAAAAACAATTCAATAAATTTTATTACTCCTTTTTTTTTTTCAAATAAACGAGTAATCTCCATAGTCTCTACTCATTTTACTCTTATCTTTTTCTGGGTCCTCCTCTGGATCTTCCTCTTCCTCTTCGTTAGCATTTCCCACAATTGGTTGGGCAATTCCATCATCTAAAGTTACTGTCGATTTGGATCCCGAGTGAAAGATAACATCACCAATGATAATCTCCCAATTTTGGATATAGGCGCTACAAAAATCCTCAAAGTCAAGTTTCTTAGGTTCACCTTTCAACATTTGAGATAGCATATTTTATTATATAAGCTTTCAAATACATTTCTCACGAAGTGCAAGAGTTTCTAGTAAATGACTCATTGCCTATCGGTTACAAATCCTGTGACCCACATTCTTTACTTTTAGCTAATGTTGGTGCATGCTTCGTATGTGATTGTCAAGGTATAAGGATTTGTCGCCTCAAAATCCAGATGAGCTCGAATATCTATCTCTTGTTAGAACATGATTTCTTCTCCTATCATTTTCTCTTTCCCTTGCCATATGTCAACCACAACTTTAATTTCTAGTCTAATACATGCATGTCTTTTAAACAACACTTTTTTTTCCAAATTACATTTATCTTTGCATATAAGATGCTCATGAAGTAAAATATAGAATGTACCACAACATGGAAAATATAACTAAAGAATCATAAATTTTCATAATAAGAATTTGAACTTTGTTTAGTTAAACATAACTGGCTCATAGGATGAGGTTGGCCGATGCGTGCGAGATGCCATGGAGTGTCATAATTATTTCATTTTCTCATTTTATTTTTCCTCTTTGTACTAAGTATTTTTTTTAGAATGGTGAGTCTACAAAATCGACTAACCCGTGCTCTGAGACAATGCTGTAATGCTTGGACCCGTATGGTCCGATACGCTATCAAAACAATTGTACCTTAGCCGTAGACTTAAAAATTATTTTAAAAAATAGTTTAATTAATCATACATCAGAATGCATAAAGAATTAATTTAAGAATTTAAGAATTTTTTTTTAAATAATGCAATTTTTCATGCATATTACATATTTTCTTACTTGAGCAATAGCATGCATGTGTTTACCAAATAAATAAAAGGTTTTGAATTTTTTTTTTCATGCACGCACACCTTTAGGCGGTAAATAAGATAAAGTTTTTTGTTTTGTTTTTTTTTTTATTTCGCATGGTAGGTGTCAAAATAAATTCATTTGCATTGTTATTAACCTCGAAACTTTACAACATTTTAAATGAATGTGGAAACAATGTCCAAAAGTTGGCTCTCGACAACATATGAGGCACTAAAATATTTTCTAAAATTTCACAACGATTCAATTTGGGAGAAAAATCAGCGCAGTCTACTTAAAATGAAATATAAAATTCTACAAACATCGGATTGGTATGGTTTAAATTTTATCCAATAGATAACCTATGAAGATATCAAAGCCCACCAATTTTGTCCTAAATTTCCAAGTAACAAATGAGCTATAAATTTTGAAGCTAACGGCGAAAGCTAGAAATTCAATGAACCTATTTCTAATGTTTATGTGAGATATACGAACTTCTAAGTTACAATCTGGCATCTATGCCCAAATTATTAACTTACATATTATTCGCTATGAAAGAGCCTAAGTCCATATTACACAGGACTTTTTATCGCGTCCCAGGATTCGAACCGATGACCATTCCTTGAATTCTGGTTCTGATTGGACAAGTTGCACAATTGGTACTAGGTTCGATTTAAGTCTCCCTTAAGGGAAATGTCATGAATTTAAATTCTGGGGATGCGATAGAAATCAATAAGTGTTAAGATGGACTCAATTTCTTCCATAGTAGACAGTAGATAAGTTAACGGCTTGAGCATAGAGGCTAGGTTATTACAATGATTTCACCAACCAGGATTATTAGTTTGAGAGTAGGATTGACCATTGGCGTTGAAAATTTTGAGCATATGCCACTTGCTTGGTAGATGGAAACTCACTTCTCATCAATGGACAACTTGAACTTGGGTTTTTTTGCTTCCATGTATCATAAATTGGAGGAGCTTGTATCATGTTTGCAGAATGAGAAGTAGAAGCAGATCTAGAAAGCTCTTTTACTTTCTTTGCTAGAAAGTCAATCTTGGCCAAAAAGAGGAGAATATCTCATGGGATTCACTAGTTCCCCTTTGCGAACCTCTATCTGAAAACATTGCACGTTGCTCGCTCATAATTTCAACTAAGTCATAAGCTTCTCGAATGCTCTATTCGTTTAATATATCCATTGGAAGATGAAATAGTTGACCTATTGTCCCACTGTAAACCAGTGATTCGGGTATTTCCTAAGCATGTCCTTAAACTTCTCCCAAGTCTCATGAAAACTCACCAATTCAAATTGTTGGAAGGTGGTGATGTCACGCTTGAGTTTAGCAACTCTAACAAGTGGAAAGAATTTTGTAGTAAACTTGCTCCCTGGTGGCAAAGTATCAAGTCATTCTCTTGCCTTGTGTCCTTCAATGTGTGTACAAACAAGCTCATCTGGATGCTTCCACACTCACGCCTTCATAATTGAAGTTTCTAGCAATTTCTATTAAACGTGCCATGTGAGAGTATGGATTCTCATAGATTCTCCTATAGAATAAAGTGGTGTTGGAGAATAGATTGATCACAAGTTGAAAGTTTGGGCGATCATAGGATGGGTAGACGATGCTTGATTGATTTTCTATAATGGAGGGATTCATGAAATCCCAAAATAGCATGTCATCTTCATTTACCATGCTTGGTTATCAAAACCCGGAGGAATGCCACCCTTTGGAATATTTTTGGGTTGGGCTTAGGGTCAACATTCCTCCCTTGTTGTGCTATCTCAACTTGTTGCCTTCTTACTTCTCTTTGTTCTCTTAGCCTTTTTAGAAACCTTCATTTGATTTTCGAATCAAGTACAACAAGATCAAGACAACTCGAGCTACACATGCACTATTGAAGACCTAGGACAAAAGAAAATTAAGAAGTCCACCACACAATAAAATTTATAAAAGAATAAAAATTGTTAAAACTAATGTCAACAAAGTAGTAATCAAAATAAAACAATTTCTTGGCAACAACGTCAAAAACTTGATCGCTAAAATCATAAAATGTAAGTGCACGAACTGTGTTCAAGTAGTAAAATGGATGTTAAGTTCAAGTTGGTCCCTTGAGGAATGTTTTATTTAATTACACAATCGTTAATTTAGATTTTACAAAGAAACACAGACAATTTGATTTTGCGTTTTGACAATGAAAGAAAAATAAATTGAAGTTCAATTAAAATAACTAACCATATAAATTGAGGGAAGTTTTGAATATTAAATAATTGGGATTTATGATTCCACTTAGCTACTTAATTTCTTAACATGTAATTTAATAAATTACTTATTTATCATGTTAGATCTGATTTTCGTATATTAGCTAATTACATCTTTCAAGTGAAATTAACTCTAATCGATTGATTTAACCTATTATATCTCTATGTCGATTAAAATCTAACCAATTTCATTAATTCTTCTTGAAAATAGCTCAATGGGTTATCTAGGATTATTAATATATATCTATTCCCTATAAGAACTTAGGGCATTTACTAATGTACAATAATCTCTCAACCATTGCACAATCACTCGACAAGACATTAAATACAATAGTAAATGTATACGTCAATAAATATTTCGACATTAGAAAGCAAACGTTGAAATTAATCAAGCACTTCCTCATTCATCCCAACATTAATAATTTAGTTCATATTAATACGAGGGTACAAAATAGAAAAGTTGAAGAAAAAAATTACAAAATAAGGAAAATAAGAATAAAATACAAGACAACATGTAGAAACCATCCTTTGGTCCAGTTCTTGAAGATTGCAATGGCTTGGTCTTGATTTTCCTCAATTTCTTTCCACTTTTGCTTACTTTTTCCTCTCCTTTTGAAGATTGCAATAGGCATTCAATACAAGAAATGAGATATCTAAATGCTCTAAAAACAAGCCCTAACAATCGTCCAAAAAGCCCCTAAAAGAATCTCGAATTTACGAAAACGGGGTAGAAAAACTGGAAACGAACTGACACACGCACATTGGTGCCATGCATTTGTGCCGCTCATGTGTGCCCCTTTCCATGTTTCTTTTCAACTTAATTTCTTCGCCTAATTGCATGTCAGGTTCCTCAACTTTGATCTTGTACATTTTTGTCTTTGAATTTTGACTTTTTTTCAATCCATGCCTTTGATAAATTGTATCCAAGGCCTTTAACTTACTATACTTGTGCACTTTGATCCTCAAATTTACATTTTTGTACCTTTTTGGTTATTTTTCTCTTCATTTTGCCTTTTTCTCCTTCAACTGTGGGTTTTGATCTATAAAAGCAATAAATGTACAATTGTGAGTAGAAATCCATTCAATTAAACAATATTAGACTTATTTAAGCATTCAATAATTGTTCCTCCAAATCTTGCAGCCCTAAAAGTCCATTTGCACTTATTATCTATACTTAGCATATATTCTTTCTTGTCCAACTTACTTTTGAATTGAAAGTTCTTATATATTGAGTATACCGAAATATTTCTTTTAACCAATTTTTTGTCTTGAACATTTTATCTTTTGCAATTCCATCCACAGTGGCAACTAGAATGATATAACTTCCTCATTTCTTCAACTCCTGATATGTTATTATAAACATCAACATCAATTTCTTTGATATTAGGTAGTTTCTGAACTGGTGTTACCGCCAAATTATCAGTTATAGTTTCACAAAATTATAATTGCATCATATAATTTTCTTTGAAAACAACAGCCTCCAAACATTGTATGTCATTAACAAATTCAGTTTTGTGACTTATTGATATCGTTGTCACATCTACTCATAATGGAAAACTTGCTAGATATTTATTATTTCTCTTGAGCTATAAAATAATTTTAGAAAAATATCATCTGAAATCTCCATCAAAGACATATTTTTCTTTACTCTGCAATGTATTTTTATTCTCTGAGTTACTGGACTTTATTTCATCATAGAAAATTTATGTTGTATGTACAATCTACTGGGACAACAATTTCAGTTATTTTGTCACTTTTATATTCATTATCTTATCCACATTTACCTCAATTACAAATGAAGACATTATCCACAAAAAGAATATAAATGAAAGTGTGTAAGACTTTTTCAAAGAGAAAGTGACGAAGTATGTCGCTTTTAATTTTCAGAAAATTAAATCATAAAAAAAATAAAAATAAATTGTTACATCATGTCACTTTTTAATGCAAAGAAAAGTTTGAAATCATATTCATATTTAAATTTTTGCAAACACACATATATACATCTATTTAATTGATCCAAAAGAATTCAAATTAGATAGATTGCGACATTTTTAGATAAAAATGATATAGAATGGCACTTTCAAGTTTTAGCACTTAACTTATATGCAAAAATACAAATAAAGTATTATATCTTGCAACTTTTTAATGTAAAATAAGGTTTGAATTCATATTCTTAGTTAACTTTTCAGTAACACACATGTATGGATCTATTTAATTGTTTAAAAAGAATTTGAATGAGATAGACTACAACTTTTTTAGATAAAAGTGATAGAGAGTGTCACTTGTCACATTCAACTTGCATGAATCACTTGGATCGATTCAAAGTTGATTTTTCATATATTAACTCAATCCAATTCATACAAAAAACTTCAACAACATTAAAATTAAAAAAATATGAAGTAATTGAATAAAAAACATAAATTCTAATTTTTGGTTGATTATATGCATATTTGGAGAAGAAAACTTTGAAGAAGAGGTAGTTGAAGCAGCTCTTGATTTTGTTTGGGCTTGATTTGTGTAAGATTTCCTTTTATGATTTTGATTTTCCTTGATTTCGAACTTGGAAGAGTTGAAATTTTCTAGCTGCTCATCATCCCTTTCTTTTGGGTTTGCAACGTAAATTTTATGGTGTGTTATGAATGAAACAACTGTATTTGTCTTTTAACCTATTTTCTCATGATTTTTTCAAAGTGGCCCCAAAAGTAAGGGTATTTATGTAAGTACCCCATCAAAAAGTTTGGAAAATGTTAATTTTGTATTTTCCTACCTGGCCCATTAACCCAAAATCCAACGATCATCTAAAATCAGATTGACGGCACAGTATCCAGCCCACTTCGCTGCATTTTAACCATCGTGACACCACCATATAAACCCACAATCGACGATGCTATTGTGATAGCACCATATAAACCCACAGCCGATGATGTTGCTGTATACCACCACCACCACCACTACTATATCCATCTCCGCTGCTGTCATTCCGCAGTAGAGCTACGGCGATCCAAACTGAGTATTAAATTGTATTCTCCTACTCTCTTTAAAAAAATTAATTGCTTTGTTTTCCTGATGTATCTTCTCAAATGGATTGTAGTGCAATGGGGAAAGTAGAATTTTTTTTTGCCAT
Organism: Fraxinus cuspidata; assembly: GCA_903798385.1. NCBI lineage: Eukaryota > Viridiplantae > Streptophyta > Magnoliopsida > Lamiales > Oleaceae > Fraxinus > Fraxinus cuspidata. The sequence goes on from CAIGRP010039023.1 coordinate 54,916, forward strand.
AATCGATAATCACAATTGACGAAGTAATCGAATGTAACTTTTGTTGTGATTGATTTCTTTTATATTTGGCAATTTTGCTAATTGAGACTAATTGGAGATTAATATGTACACCATAGTGTGCATGTAACGACTTATATAATAGGTATTGTCCGCTTTAGGCAAGCACCTACTCATTTACCCCCTCATGATTTCTATCACGTCCTCCAGAATTCGAACCCAAGACATCTACCTAATGAAAAACTTAAGTTGAATCCTGGTATCTATTTTTACTAATGGATCAAAATTTAGCTTTTTTTACTTATCAACACAATTTACTTATGCATGTTCGTTTGTATAGGTATTTAGCCCCCCTTTGACCCCATTAAAATTATAATAATTTTTTCTTTCCCTTCTTATCAACCACACATTCTATAATAAAATAATATTATACGTAAATAAAAAAAAATTCTTCTTTTTTAATCACACATTCTTTAAAAAAATATTATTCCAAATATTGTAATCTCAAAATATGGGGGCCAAACAGGGGCTTACTAATGCATGAATTTAGTCAAAGGTATTGTAACGAATGCTTATTACATGGGCACAAAAAGTTTTATTTTACTAATGCATGTCTGTATGTATATATATTTGTGTAAATTTTACATAAATTTAAATCCTGTTTGTGGAAATTCATGCATCCATTTGTGTAAATTCATAGAGCATGTATGCATCTCTTTGCAGTTTTCAATAATGAAACCATCAATTCATGTTAATGTAAAAGGGGCAAATTTCACGTTAATATATCTACTTTTTCAATTCAATTCACGTTAATGAACTCAAGCCAATTTACATACTCTTTATGTTTTTAACCTGATTAAATATTTTTAGACTTTCTTTTATAAACTTTGAATTGATAATCTATCATGTTGTTGTTCCTGAATTATTATAATATTATAATTAATATTTCAAAAAAATATTACTCGTAGATTTGTCTATTACAAATAGTTAGTTGTTGCTCCTAAAGTAGCATGGCATTATAACTAGTATTCCAAAAGAATATTATTTGCTCTTAAAGAGCATGCATTATGATTTTAAATATTGCAGAAGAATACTGTCATATTAATCTTGAAGAAACAATAGTAAAATATATGTTTCGAAGAAGGGTAAATAGCACAAAACGTCCTTACCTTTTAATATCATTGTGCAAAACATTTATACCTTTCATTTTTTGGCATTTT